>CM062344.1:35791324-35895324 GCA_031216105.1 Dalbergia cultrata | reverse complement strand
CTATAATGTAACTAAAGCTCGGAATGCTCCTACTTGAAAGGTTTGAAATCTTCACGCGCTACCTCCTTCCTCAGCTACAGCTTCGTTGCTTTAGGTGGACACGTCTGTCTCTGGTAACGACAACGGACAATAAACATAGGAGTGAGAAATACATGATTTCTCAGTAGGAGTTCCTACTTGTACTAAAAGTGCCATCGTTGTCGTCCTAGTCACTTCGGGTTTATTATAAAAAAAAGTGAACAGGTAAGGATTCAATTATCAAACTTTCACAAACGTGATTAGCCGAAGTGCAGTTACTTTTAAACTAATCTTGAACATTAGCAGAAATATCCATTCAATATTTCATCAAGCATACATATAAGCATATCATGTAAAACCATTAATAAGCAATAATCATTTAGGAGCTACATGCATTTCATGATTACTCATCCTCAACATTCACTTGTTTAGTGATCATCATCTTTCATTTATTTCATCAACATATTTATTAATTACTCACGGGATGAATGCATCAATGCCTTAGACCACCCTAAAAGGGTAATGAGCTCATACCGTGGTGATCGCCACAACCTTTTGGTTTTCTTTCCGTTGCCATGATCTCAACGGTTTAGGGGGTTAAGCCGTG
This sequence comes from Dalbergia cultrata, assembly GCA_031216105.1. Lineage (NCBI taxonomy): Eukaryota > Viridiplantae > Streptophyta > Magnoliopsida > Fabales > Fabaceae > Dalbergia > Dalbergia cultrata. The sequence continues at coordinate 35,894,699 of CM062344.1, read as the reverse complement.
AGTTTAGCTCAAGTCCACTTTTCCAGACTATCATTGCTACATTTTCAGGTTTTACTTTTATTTTCACTGAGTGAAATCATCAATACCTTAATCCTCAAAGAGGATTAAGCAGTGAGTTGGTCTATTTATTATTTCATTTGAAACATGAATGTATGCACATTAATAAATCATGGCACAGTCAATCATTTTATCATTATCATTTCATATCTCATCAATACATTCACATTTCTATATATCACTTCATGTAACATAGACAATATCATGTAAATCTCGTAGTAAACATTCTCATAGATAATTCATATTAAGCAACCTAAGTTATCAAGTTAGGTCTCTAGTGTTCCTAATAGGTTATGGATATCTTGGTATTATCTTTTTCTCTTAGTCTTCTTTGTACTCTTAGTATTTCCATTAATACATTAATACCCTTTAAGATATTTTTAGAGGTTCTTTATATATTTTTATTATGACTTTTATATATATCTCCTGAAGATTATTATTCTACTTAAATCTTTAAAATTATCTTTTTACAAGACTTGAATATTTTATTTAGAGTTTTGACATCTTTTAGAATAAAATTTGTAGCACTAACATCTTAGATTAGTGTAAATCAACTGTAAATTGTGCATAGTAGGATTCCCAGGAAAGAGAGGTGGGCCACAATGGACACGCTTAAATACCAAGTCTTTCCTTAGCCAGAACCTTTCCAAATTGCACTCTCACAGTATCTCGCTATCTTCAAGACTTTCTCAGCACACTATCCCGAAATAATATCTCTCATTCTGTATTTTTGTGGTGTAAAACTTTATGCATAGCATACATAAGTGTGTTTGTAGATGTGTTAGCTTTTCCACAAAGTTGAAATCAGTCCATTTGCATTTTTCTAGAGTGAGTTACACCTATTTTACTACTACAAGGTCAGATTAAGAGTTTCAGTCTTAGGCTCTACTTTAAAAAATTATATCTTGGACTGGGAAACTCCGTTTTAGGTGATTCTTTTTGGAGAGTGTTCTACAATGAGTCTAGTTTATAATAAAAGTATTTTCATTTCGAGATCCTTCATACTTTATGAACACTAATTTTCAAAGTAACTACTGCCAGAAATAACTTAAATTCCAGCACCTGTCATGTTCATGTCTTAAGTTATCTTTATTAACTCAAGTTTCACATACAATCTTTTAAGTTATATTTGAGTTTGATAACATCATAAAAGTACTCATAGCAGAATAGAACATGTTGTGTTTTCTAAAAATATAATTATTCAAAACTTTTGACAATAACTCAAGTTTGAGGCATTCTATCCATGAGCAAAGTTAGAAGCCAACAATACTTGAACAAATAAAGAAGAAACTCCTACCTCTTGTGTAGGGTCTAAAAAGGGTCCTTCTCTTCTTCCTTAAGCTTTGAACAAGAGTCTTTGGAGTAGATGACCCTCTTTGAATCTTGGCTCTAGAACTTGAGTGCTTAAGAAAATATTTCTCACTAGAGTTAAAGATTGTAACTCTTGTGAGGGCTAGTGAAAGTTTGGACTTAGGATTTAAGTGTTTGGATGAAGTTTAGAGGATCAAGAGAAGTCTTTGAAGAACATAAGAAGAATGATAGAATAAGAAAGAAAGAACACTTAGGGAGTTTCTGAATTGAAGAGAGTTTGAGGAGTATTTATAGTGGAAAGATTAGAGAAAAACAGAAGAAGGAAAGCACTTGGAGCATGATTTATGGAAACATGTTGGCTGAATTTTGGGATGAAAATGCTCCTTGTTTTGTGCAAACATGTTTCCATGTTTTATGCAAACATGTTGGATGAAAATGCTCCATGTTTTGTGCAAAGATGTTAGTGGAGATTTTCTAACCTTTAGTGCATGTATGTGATTCAGAAATATGTATGATGTATGTGGTTAAATTATTGTGTTATCATCTTAATCCAATGGCTTAGATTCATTCTTGTCTAAAGACAAGTCTAGGGATTTGTGCAAATGGCATTGTAGTAATTTCTTTAACTAAGACAAGGATATTTTTGTAATTAGACAATGATAGTGGTATTCTTGTAATTCCATTCATAGAGTAAGGGTATCTTCGTCATTTAATAAGGCAAGGGTAGTTTGGTAATTTCCTTTACATAGCAAGGGCATTTTCGTAATTTCCACTAAGTGATGGCATTTTCGTAATTCTTTGCATTTTTCTCTAGACATACTTAAGTAGTCTATTTGTTGTGTTTCATAACATTTGTCCAGATTCTCTTGGTTTTGCTATCGCTAATTAAGATTAATATTTATCTTAGTTATAAATTTGGGGATGTTACATTACATTTTGATATCAGAGCAGTTCGATTCTCACGGAGCCTGAGGATTGGACTGACCATGCTTTATAAGCATGATGCGATAGTTATGTCATGTGTAGTGCTTGATAGAGATAAGCTATAGGTCTAGAGATGCATGACCTCTGTTGCTTGGAAGTGCCATGGTAACTAGCTCATTTTGCATGAATATTGAGCTTGATCAACTTGATGTTCATTGTTTCATGTGTTTAAGAACCAATGGCACCTCGACGACAGCCTAGGACTACGCCCGATGCTAACCAAGACAATACGACTGATGCTACTGTCCGTCGCATGGCACAAGCCATGGAACGGATGTTCGACCGGATGGATCAACAAGCAAATGTTGTTCCTGTTCCCCTTCCTCCCCCTGCTGCTGAGATGGTGGAACAAGCCCGCAAGGCGAACTCGCCGGTATTCCAAGGGGTAATGGACCCCGACAAAGTTGATGAATGGATCAAGGACATGGAGAAGATCTACTCTGTGGTTGCCTGCTCGAAGGAGCAGAAGGTCACCTTTGCTGCCTTCATGATGAAATCAGATGCCGAGTTCTGGTGGAACGGCACGAAGCGCCTGCTAGAAGCTTCCGGAACTCCCATTGATTGGGAGCTGTTCAAGACCTACTTCTACGAGAAGTACTTCCCGGAGTCTATAAGGAATGCAAAGGACATCGAGTTCATGCAGTTGACCCAGGGAGGGTCTACTGTTGCCCAGTTCACCGCAAAGTTCGAGGAACTGATCAAGTTCTCTCGGGTGTTCCAAGGGAACCCCGATGAGGTGTGGAAATGTGTGAAATATAAGGCCGGTTTGAAGGCGGAGATGAACTACGCCGTGGCCCATATGGAGATCAGAGACTTCCTGACTCTGGTCAACAAGTGCCGGATTCTTGAAGAAGGGCAACGGAAGATGCAAGTTACACGAGCGGAGCGAGCCAAGGGGCTCGGACCTCAAGCCCTAAGGTTCAAACAGCAGTATCCTTCAAGGAATCACTACCAACCATATCAAGCCAATCAGTTTCGACCACTGCAACAACAACAACCAAGAACTCCTGCATACCAAATATCCAAGCAACACCAAAGGCTGCCGTTTCAACATCAAGGCTCGAGGAACTTCAACAACAATCAAACCCGTGGACCGGGTGGACCCCGGAACCACAGTGGAGGACCAAGTGGGGCCAAGAACAAGGCACCACAAGGAACCCCTGCTGCCTATCCCGGGGCAGCATCTGCTGATGTCTGTCCCCAGTGTGGGAAGAATCATGGAAACCGCCCTTGCCTCATAGGGCAAAGGGTCTGCTTCAAGTGTGGCAAGCCCGGCCACTATGCCAACAACTGCACCAATGAAGGATCGTCGAACCAAAACCCCCGACTTCAATACCAAGGACGGGTCTTCACCCTCAACGCGGAAGACGCGCGAACGTCTAACGATCTCATTCAAGGTAAGTGCGAACTTAACGGTAGAACCTTAACTGTGCTTTTTGATTCTGGCGCTACTCATTCTTTCATTTCGCTTGCTAGTGTTAAGTCTTTAAATTTGCGAGTCTCTAAACTTCCCTTTGATCTCATTGTTTCTACCCCCCACAAATCGCCCTGTTAATACTTGCAAATGTTGTTTAAACTGTCATCTTGTTGTAGAAAATAGTTCATTTATCATAGATTTAATTTGCTTACCCCTTAAAGACATAGGTATCATTCTAGGCATGGATTGGCTTCACGCCAACCATGTATTGTTAGACTGTGGAACCCAAACTGTTGTCTTTCCTTCTCTTCCTAAACCCACTAGTCAACCCATGAGATTGTACTTAAACTCCGTAGAGGTCTTCTATAGTGGGGAGAAAGCTAAGGGATATGTTCTCCTAGCCACCTGTGATGTAGACTTTGAGCAAAACATAGGTGAGATACTTGTGGTGAGAGACTATCCTGAGGTGTTTCCGGATGAGATACCCGAGTTCCTTCTTGAAAGAGAAGTAGAGTTTTCCATAGAGCTGGTTCCTGGAGCGGGACCTATCTCTATAGCCCCATATAGAATGTCACCTTTGGAGTTGGCGGAATTGAAAACCCAGTTAGAGGAGCTATTGGAAAAGAGTTTTATAAGGCTGAGTGCTTCGCCTTGGGGCACTCCGGTCTTATTTGTGAAGAAGAAAGATGGAAGTATGAGGATGTGTCTAGACTATAGGCAGTTGAACCGAGTGACCATAAAGAATAAGTACCCGTTGCCTAGGATTGATGATGTTATGGACCAGTTGAAAGGAGCAGTAGTGTTTTCTAAGATTGATTTGAGGTCCGGTTACCATCAGATTAGGGTTAGAGATTCAGACATTCCTAAAACCGCCTTTCGAACTCGGTATGGACACTTTGAGTTCAATGTGATGTCGTTCGGTTTGACGAATGCTCCTGCAGTTTTTATGGATTACATGAATAGGATCTTTAGACCCTATTTAGATCAGTTCGTGGTCGTGCCCATAGATGATATTCTTATCTATTCGAAAACCCACGAGGAGCATGAGCATCATTTGAGGCTGGTTTTAGAGGTACTAAAAGAGAAGAAGTTATACGCAAAGCTTTCTAAGTGTGAATTTTGGTTGGAGGAGGTAAAGTTCTTAGGACATGTTGTGTCAAAAGGTGGCATAGCTGTCAACCCCAGTAAGATAGAAGCTGTGATGAATTGGGATAGACCAACCTCTGTAACCGAGATTAGAAGCTTTTTGGGTTTAGCTGGCTATTACCGTAGGTTTATTAAAGGATTTCCCCAGTTGGCCCTACCCTTAACCAAGCTCACTAAGAAGAATGCCCCATTTGAGTGGAGCCCCGAGTGTGAAAAGAGTTTCCTAGAGCTTAAGGAAAAACTCACCTCGACCCCAGTTTTGGTTTTACCTGACCCCAATGTACCATTCGAGGTATATTGCGATGCTTCTGGCAAAGGTTTAGGTTGCGTGTTGATGCAAAACAGGCAAGTGGTAGCCTATGCGTCCAGACAACTCAAGCCTCACGAAGTAACCTACCCCACCCATGACCTAGAGTTAGCAGCCATCGTGTTTGCCCTTAAGATGTGGAGACACCATTTGTATGGTGTAAGGTTTGAAGTTTTCTCCGATCATAAAAGTCTCAAGAATCTCTTTGATCAAAAGGAGTTAAACATGAGGCAGAAGAGATGGATGGAATTCCTCAAGGACTACGATTTCGGCTTAAGTTACCACCCCGGCAAGGCTAATGTAGTTGCGATGCCTTGAGTCGAAAGTCGTTATGTTTATCTTGTATGATGGTTAATGAAGTTGGGTTAATAGAGCAGTTTAGGGATATGAACCTGGGGATGTCAATAACGGAGAATGGCATCGTGATGAGTCATCTCACGGTGACCAGTGGGTTTAAGCAAAGGATTATGCTTGCCCAAAGAGAAAATGAGGACTTTATGGAGACAATCGAAGCAGTTAAGGCCGGAAAGTTGAAAGGTATTGTACGAGGCCCCGACTGGTTGTGGAGGTTTGAAGGGCGAATCTGTGTGCCACAAGATGGCGACCTCTGAGAGAAGATCTTGGAGGAGGCTCATAAGAGTCACTTTGCCATTCATCCTGGTACTACCAAGATGTATCAAGACTTGAAAAGGATGTTTTGGTGGCCCGGATTAAAGAAGGATGTGGTCGCCTGGGTGAGTAAGTGTTTGGTCTGTCAAAAGGTCAAGATCGAACACCAAAAACCTTCTGGCATATTGCAACCCCTGTCAATCCCCAAGTGGAAGTGGGGAAAGTATATCAATGGATTTCGTGACAGGATTGCCAAGGACCCAAGCTGGCCATGATGACGTATGGGTAATCATGGATCGACTGACAAAGTCGGCTCACTTTCTACCTATCCGAGTCACGTACTCGTTGGATAAATTGGCTCAGCTTTACACCCAAGAGATAGTAAGATTGCATGGAGTGCCATCGACAATAATCTCGGATCGAGATCCGCGGTTTACGTCACGTTTTTGGGGAGCCTTTCAAAAGGCGTTTGGTTCGAAGTTGTGCGTAAGCACTGCTTACCACCCACAAACAGATGGTCAATCTGAGAGGACAATCCAAACCCTGGAGGATATGCTAAGAGCCTGTGTCTTGGACCAAAAAGGAAGTTGGGATAAGTACATGTCGTTGATCGAGTTTGCGTATAACAATAGTTATCACGCGAGCATCGGTATGGCACCGTATGAAGCATTGTATGTAAGGAAGTGCCAATCACCCTTGTGTTGGTACGAACCTGGAGAACAAAGTGTCTTAGGACCTGATATAGTGAGGGAAACAACGGAGCAGATCAAGAAGATCAAGGATAGAATCTTAACTGCTCAAAGTCGACAAAAAAGCTACGCGGACAAAAGGCGCAAGCCCTTGGAATTCCAAGAAGGCGAACATGTATTTCTAAGAATCACCCCCACTATAGGAATAGGAAGAGCCATGAAAGTCAAAAAGTTGAGTTCCCGATTTCTCTGTCCTTTTGAAATTCTTCAGAGAATCGGATCTGTAGCTTACAAAATAACCTTACCACCCAATTTGTCAAATCTCCATGACATCTTTCACGTCTCTCAGCTACATAAATACGAGTCCGACCCTAGCCATGTCTTAGAGCCAGAACACGTACAGTTAAGGGAGGACCTGACGTTCAATCTACTGCCAACGAGAATCGTGGACCAAGGCGTCAAGCAGTTGAGGAACAAGTCTGTTCCTTTGGTGAAGGTCGCGTGGGGACGTGACAACACCAAAGAGTTCACATGGGAACTTGAGTCCGAGATGAGGTCAAAGTACCCCGATTTGTTCCAAGGTATGAATTTTGAGGGCGAAATTTTTTTTAAGGAGGGGAGTAATGTAACGCCCCGATTTTCTGTTAGAGTGAAAATGACCAAAATGCCCCTAAGGTCATTTTCGGCTCGGAATTCGAGGAAAGCCGCTCCGGCAGTACTCGAAGGGCAAACTCAATGTTGGAAGGGGATTAGATAACTTGTGTACCTTCCCGGGATCGAAAATCTCGTTTTTCGAGTTTTCGGGTCAAAATGACCAAAACGCCCCTGCGGTGTTTTACCCATTTGCAAGTGCCGGATGAACCCAAAACTTCTCCAGATGGTTTTAAAAGGCGTTTTTATGTAGACTATGACTTTAGTTTTGGTCCCGGAGGTCCCGGGGCGAAATTAGTGCGAAATTATGGTTTTGCCCCTAGTTTCGTGTTTTTAGGCTTAATCGCGTGATTAAGCAAACCTAAGCAATATTAGGCTCTAATCGAATGTTAATTAATTTCCATAATTAATCTTGAGTCACAATAATTTATTAAAGTTTATTAGAACCTAAAAGTGCTTAATTACAAATTAAAATCATATTCTAATTTCAAGACTCCGAGTCATGGAATCTTGAATAGTGTTTTCTCTTTCCAATTCCTTAAATCATGGAATTGTGTTACACATTATTTATTCACAAATGAGTTTTTAATTCTCTAATGATGTATGAGCACTCCTAACCTTGTCATAAAATTCCTAATACACATGCTTAGTTACCTAAACTTAAGTTTAATTACTCCTAACCTGGTACCTAAACTAACCTATACTTAATCCTATCATTAGCACCCAATTACATGGAAGATAAATCCTCCCCCATGCTGTCTGAATTTTGGCCGAAGCCATGCCCTCCCATGTGCACCTCATGTGTGAATTTTTCACACTCAAAGAGCCATGCTTTGACCTTACACAAACCATACTTTGAGTCATACAAACCATGCTTTCATCCATGCTTCCAAGGACAACATCTAGAAACTTTTCTTTCCCCCATTTTCTGGTCTGAATTTCCGCCACCCTCACCCCCATTTTCATGATTTATTTCATTTCAAAACTTGTAGGAAAATCACCTCAAATCACCATACATGTCATTCATTGTCATAGTTTCAATCAAGCTTGCTTTTCCTAATGAATAACCAAGAAAAATTAATTAATTCCCCCATTTATTTGTGGCTGGAAATGTAACATCTCCAAATTTATAACTAAGATAAATATTAATCTTAATTAGCGATAGCAAAACCAAGAGAATCTGGACAAATGTTATGAAACACAACAGATAGACTACTTAAGTATGTCTAGAGAAAAATGCAAAGAATTATGAAAATGCCATCATTTAGTAGAAATTACAAAAATGCCCTTACTATGTAAAGGAAATTACCAAACTACCCTTGCCTTATTAAATGACAAAGATACCCTTACTCTATGAATGGAATTACAAGAATACCACTATCATTGTCTAATTACAAAAATATCCTTGTCTTAATTAAAGAAATTACTACAATGCCATTTGCACAAATCCCTAGACTTGTCTTTAGACAAGAATGAATCTAAGCCATTGGATTAAGATGATAACAGAATAATTCAACCACATACATCATACACATTTATGAATCACATACATGCACTAAAGGTTAGAAAATCTCCACTAACATCTTTGCACAAAACATGGAGCATTTTCATCCAACATGTTTGCAAAAAATATGGAAACATGTTTGCACAAAACATGGAAACATGTTTGCACAAAACATGGAGCATTTTCATCCAACATGTTTGCACAAAACATGGAAACATGTTTGCACAAAACAAGGAGCATTTTCATCCCAAAATTCAGCCAACATGTTTCCATAAATCATGCTCCAAGTGCTTTCCTTCTTCTATTTTTTTCTCTAATCTTTCCACTATAAATACTCCTCAAACTCTCTTCAATTCAGAAACTCCCTAAGTGTTCTTTCTTTCTTATTCTATCATTCTTCTTATGTTCTTCAAAGACTTCTCTTGATCCTCTAAACTTTATCCAAACACTTAAATCCTAAGTCCAAACTTTCACTAGCCCTCACAAGAGTTACAATCTTTAACTCTAGTGAGAAATATTTTCTTAAGCACTCAAGTTCTAGAGCCAAGATTCAAGAAGGGTCATCCACTCCAAAGACTCTTGTTCAAAGCTTAAGGAAGAAGAGAAGGACCCTTTTTAGACCCTACACAAAAGGTAGGAGTTTCTTCTTTATTTGTTCAAGTATTGTTGGCTTCTAACTTTGCTCATGGATAGAATGCCTCAAACTTGAGTTCTTGTCAAAAGTTTTGAATAATTATATTTTTAGAAAACACAACCTATTCTATTATGCTATTAGTACTTTTATGATGTTATCAAACTCAAATATAACTTAAAAGATTGTATGTGAAACTTGAGCTAATAAAGATAACTTAAGACATGAACATGGCAGGTGCTGGAATTTCTACTTATTTCTGGCAGTAGTTACTTCGAAACTTAGTGTTCATAAAATATGAAGGATCTCGAAATGAAAATATTTTTATTATAAACTAGACTCATTGTAGAACAATCTCCAAAAAGAATCACCTAAAACGGAGTTTCCTAGCCCAAGATATAAATTTTTAAAGTAGAGCCTAAGACTGAAACTCTTAATCTGACCTTGTAGTTGTAAAATAGGTGTAACTCACTCTAGAAAAATGCAAATGGACTTATTTCAACTTTGTGGAAAAGCTAACACATCTACAAACACACTTATGTATGCTATGCATAAAGTTTTATACCACGAAAATACAGAATGAGAGATATATTTTCGAGACAGTGTGCTGAGAAAGTCTTGAAGGTAGCGTGATACTGTGAGAGTGCAATTTGGAAAGGTTCTGGCTAAGGAAAGACTTGGTATTTAAGCGTGTCCATTGTGGCCCACCTCTCTTTCTTGGGAATCCTACTATGCACAATCTACAGTTGATTTACACTAATCTAAGATGTTAGTGCTACAAATTTTATTCTAAAAGATGTCAGAACTCTAAATAAAAGATTCAAGTCTTGTAAAGAGATAATTTTAAGGATTTAAGTAGAATAATAATCTTCAGGAGATATATATAAAAGTCATAATAAAAATATATAAAGAACCTCTAAAAATATCTTAAAGGGTATTAATGTATTAATGGAAATACTAAGAGTACAAAGAAGACTAAGAAAAAGATAATACCAAGATATCCAAACCTATTAGAAACACTAGAGACCTAACTTGATAACTTAGGTTGCTTAATATGAATTATCTATGAGAATGTTTACTATGAGATTTACATGATATTGTCTATGTTACATGAAGTGATATATAGAAATGTGAATGTATTGATGAGATATGAAATGATAATGATAAAATGATTGACTGTGCCATGATTTATTAATGTGCATACATTCATGTTTCAAATGAAATAATAAATAGACCAACTTACTGCTTAATCCTCTTTGAGGATTAAGGTATTGATGATTTCACTCAGTGAGAATAAAAGTAAAACCTGAAAAAGTAGCAATGATAGTCTGGAAAAGTAGACTTGAGCTAAACTCACGGCTTAACCCCCTAAACCATTGAGATCATGGCAACGGAAAGAAAACCAAAAGGTTGTGGCGACGACCACGGTATGAGCTCATTACCCTTTAGGGTGGTCTAAGGCATTGATGCATTCATCCCGTGAGTAATATGTTGATGAAATAAATGAAAGATGATGATCACTAAATAAGTGAATGTTGAGGATGAGTAATCATGAAATGCATGCAGCTCCTAAATGATTATTGCTTATTAGTGGTTTTACATGATATGCTTATATGTATGCTTGATGAAATACTGAATGGATATTTCTACTAATGTTCAAGATTAGTTTAAAAGTAACTGAACTTCGGCTAATCACGTTTGTGAAAGTTTGATAATTGAATCCTTACCTGTTCACCTTTTTATAATAAACCCGAAGTGACTGGGACGACAACGATGACACTTTTAGTACAAGTAGGAACTCCTACTGAGAAATCATGTATTTCTCACTCCTATGTTTATTTTCCGTTGTCGTTACCAGAGACAGACGTGTCCACCTAAAGCAACGAAGCTGTAGCTGAGGAAGGAGGTAGCGCGTGAAGATATTTGTAATAGTAGAACTTATATTGTTATTTGTAATAACTTATCAGTATGATATATGCCCTGTTGTGACTTATATATTAAGTGATTATATTCCAGTTTATGTGATAATAGTTCTACACTTAGTCTCTTATTCTGCTTATTTAATAAAGTGCGCAATGTAACTTGATTATTATCTATAAAAGCGCTATGTATTTCACTTCTCGTTACAGGCTTAAGTTTTCAAAAAATTAATTTATTTAAAGAAAAAAAAAGTTCCACTATTTTTCTAAGTTAATTTCAAAAGAAAATAAATGCAAGACATAAGTGACAACTAATAGAATCCAAATGTAAACTTAAGCACAGTAGGGTTCTATTAGGGTGTTACAGGAAAACTTCCAGCCATGTCTCATTTCTAGAAGCTTAATTTCATCCACAATTAAAAGAAAAGCTCACTCAAAAACTCATGCCTAAAGCCATACCTTGTGTCATGAGCTCCATGCTTCAAACCATGCTTGTATGACACCATCAAAGAGATATTTTCTCTTCCTTCCCCTCTCAAACCACACAACCAGCCCTCCCCCACCATGAGACCTCAATTGTTTTCATTCTCTATAAATACCTAAGCTTTAGAACTTGTGAGAACCTTTAGATCATTTGCACACTTTTAGTTTTCAAGCTTTCTTTGAGTTCTTTTCCTTTTTCTCTCTAAGTTCCAAGAGAACTCTCTCTTGTTCATCTTCTTCATCCTCATCTTCTCTTCATCTCATCATCATCTTACAACCTCTAAAACACCATCCCATAGCCTTGAATCATCTCCTAACCTCTCAAACACCTCACCTCAAGCACAACCTCACTCAAACACATTTTCCTCTCCATTGTTCCTCACAAGGCCGAAGCCATATCCACCTCAAGGAGGAGCTCATCATCTTGTTTTCCTTTTTAAAGTTCAAGCTTTGTGTCCTCACTCTAGGTAGGAGTATTTTTCTAAACTTTGTTTCTTGAAAAATGAGTTTCTCTAGCTTTCTCTTGGATTTCTTTTGAAACTTTTCTTTGGTTCTTTTCTTTCTTGAGATTTCGGCCATGAGGCCTTGATGAGCACATGATAGCTCAATGATGAGGACTCCTAGATGATGACTATGTGTTCATCTCAAAGGAACCTCTAGAGCTTGAGGTTTTATTTTCTTTGAGTTTCAACTTCACTTTCTAACTCCAACATGATTTTTACTCAAGAACACTTTTTCTTTTCTTGCTATTTTGATTTCGGTTCTTTGTTTCCTTTTCTTTAATATTTCAGTTTTCCATTTCCTTTTTTATCCTTGAGGTTTTGTTTGTTTAAAAAGTTCGTTTTCTTTGAGCTTGATGATGATGTTCAAGAACCTCATAGTTCCTTTGAGAACTTGGTTCAAGAACTCTAGAGCTCTCTTTGAAATGAGATATATGTTGGGTTGTTACTTTGTTAAAGTCTTGAATGAGCTCTAGCTAAACATAAAATGAACCTTGCATCATGTTTATTTTATGCTTTGCATATCATGTTTACTTCCTTGCTATCACTAAATGCCAAGATAATGAATGAACTTGCATTATCATGTTTATATTTCAAGCTATGCATTATCATGTTTATATTTCAAGCTATGCATTATCATGTTTATATTTCAAGTTCTCACTAAATATCAAAGATAATAATATGTTGCACCTCATATTTATTTTATGCTATCACTTTACTTTCTAATGGAACCTAAAATGAGTGCATGAGCATGTTTACTTTTATGTCATCACTTAGATGAACCTAAAGCTCAAAGACTTGCCCATGGTTGTCTCAAACAAAGGTTTAAAAATATTTATTTCCTTTGGTTCATATTTCGGCCCTAAGGGGTTTTGATGTTTCTAAGTATTGAAAACTATGTTTCATATTTTTCTAAGCTTTTATGAGTACAAGGAATATGTAGAACTAAGTTTTATGAATTTAGGGCCTCTTGAGACAAAGTTGATTTAGTCACTGCCCTCTTAAATATATTTTTTATGATTTTAGATGGTAAAAACATTTATGAATGAGTTTTGAAAGTTATATGCCCTTATGCCACATAATTTATGTCTATGTGCTTTGATGTGTTGTTTTATATGCTCAAGTATTGACATGCATCCATGATATAATATGTTGCACTCATAACATCAGGATGCATGCTAAAAGGAATGGACCTTGGATAATTAGTTTTGGAAAACCATAAATTGAACCTTATATGCATGATCACTGTTTTATAATGTGTATGATGTAACCCTAGGATAGGAGACTCCTACTGAGATTCTTTAGCAAGAATTCTCACTCCTCTCTCTTCTTTCTCCCATCACATCTTCAGAGACCGATGGCGACGTTCGTGGTTTTCATTGACACGCCTACTTGGGAGGTCCACTATGACCCGGACCACGGGTCATATCATTTTGAGGGGCAGTGTACCATGCGAGTCTTCATGTTCCTTGGACGCCCCTTTGCACATCCTGTACAGAGCTACCGTTTCTCCCCTATGTCACCTTACGACGATGCGATGGTTTTTGAGCTCACCCGGACGCGAGACGAGAGGATTCTGCGGACGTATACTGGTGGTTCGATGCCTCAAGACTTCCAGGACTACGTGCCTCAATCCTCGAGTTCTGAGGATGACCCATCCGAGGACCCACCGATGCACCTATATAGTGAGAGTTCTGCTCCTACGCCTCAGTTCATGCGCGATGTGAGCGAGGAGACCGTTATGCAGCCGAGACTGGCGAGCCGAGCCGAGCCGAGAGGCACCCTTACCGAGGAGCCCACGCACAGTTTTCACGTGTTCCTACTCCTACTGCTCTGCGTCCATGGATCGGTTACACTCCACCATTTCCCGGATTCCAGTAGTTGACGTCGTAGGGGAGGCTTAATGAACACACCACATGTAGAGTGGATAAAACCTTCTTTTGTTTCTGAGGCTATTCACCATAGGTGCACTCAAATAGTTATGGTTTATTTCTGTTTCCTTGTTTTCTGTTGTATTTCCTTTTCCGTTGTATTACAAGCTCTGCTCGTCCCCATGAGGGTATGACTACTTATGTACTCTAACTAAGTTATTAATGAAATGTTCCCTTTATTATCATAATTGTTGTTCTTTGGTTAATTTGCTTTACTTTATGATTTGCAATGGTTGTTATGCGTGCTTTATGTTTCTATCGATCGATTAGTTAAGTTCGTGGCTCTCACTTTGTTTTATGTTTTCGAAAAGAAAAATTTATCCGTAATTTTCGCTAAGTATTTTAATAAAAAGATGAGACTAAGAAGTAATGACCTAATGATTAGCCTAATATGTTATAGAGTATTGGGTTAAAAATTAGGGTGTTACACTAAGCATGGCATGCCTCTAATTGAAGCCATGCTCTGGTCTTGTGCAATCCAGAATCGGTTTAAACTGATTATGCATACCATCTGACATGTCCAGTGGTGAGGTAGTTTCAAAAATCGGTTCAACCCGATTTGTTGTATAAAATTTTTAAAATTTGATCCTCCACACACAAATCGGTTTAACTCGATTTTCATATAGTACCAAATCGGACATTTATGTAATTCTTTTAAACTCAGGATAGATATATAATATTATATTATTTTTATTTTAATTATATAAAAAAAACTCTTCTTTTAGTGCTTAAAAAGTCATTTTTCACTGTGGAATATAATTTACTCTATTTTTTTTAAAAAAATTTGAAATATCAATTTCCACGTAATAGTTGAATGATTTGATAGGTAGTGGATGTGCCTATTTTGTGCTAGCTAAGTTGCTCTACCTTGATAGGCATGCATTTCATTACTAATCTTCTCGTGTATTTTGTTTATTTAATTTTTTTCCTTTAATTGCTTATTATTTTTTTTAGAAAGTGCTGATAGTCTTTTGAAATCATACCAGAACAAACCAAGATTATAAATTTCTTAAAGGGACTTAAAGTTGGATGGGATGGCTTAAACACAATGTATATTTTGTTCATTTACCTTTAGAGGACGCTACCACATGAAAACCCGTTAGTTGCAATAATACTTTTGCTTAATGACATTGTGGTAAATCTTTCAACTTATTGATTCATATAAGGAAATATTTATTTTGATATCTTGAAGAGTTCATAGATCCCATTTGGTGCATGTTATAAATTCTAATTGTTATTAGATAACCTTGGTTAACTGTTCTTTTACAATTGCCCTTTCTTTTGGCATATTGCTGGCAGCATGTGTCAGTCCTATACCATTGCTAGACAAGGACTCAATCAAACATCTCCAAAAACTCTCCTTTGTGACTTGGACTACCAGTGACCTAATTTCAATAATCTCAAAAGGCAGCTTGCAATTAAAGGTAAAAAAAAAAAGAAGCTAAAAAGCAAAGCTCCATGTTGAATTGTACGGTGTTTTCTCTATTGCATTTATGTGTGATTGTAATTGTCCTTCAGTTTTGCACAATTGATTAGTTTGAAAGCGAATATATATTTCTACAAAAAAGAAACTTCTATTTGTTTCATTTTGTGATGTTGTATGATTTCCAAATCTGAAAGGTTCATTTAGCCAGAGAAAGAAACTACAGTAACCCCCATGAAAAAGAAAAAGGATTAAGTGTTGAAACATAGCCACGTTATGTAGCTTGGTATTGATCTTAATGTTATCGTTATTTGTAGTAAATTTATTATCTAATGAAAATTTGTATAAGAATTATACTAACTGCTTATGCTATTAAAGTTAGGTGTTTTACCTAATAACTTGTTCACAATGTGCTCGTAACTTTTGTAACATCCCCAAATTTATAACTAAGATAAATATTAATTAGCAATAGCAAAACCAAGAGAATCTGGACAAATGTTATGAAACACAACAAATAGACTACTTAAGTATGTCTAGAGAAAAATGCAAAGAATTACGAAAATGCCATCACTTAGTGGAAATTACGAAAATGCCCTTGCTATGTAAAAGAAATTACCAAACTACCCTTGCCTTATTAAATGACAAAGATACCCTTACTCTATGAATGGAATTACAAGAATACCACTATCATTGTCTAATTACAAAAATATCCTTGTCTTAGTTAAAGAAATTACTACAATGCCATTTGCACAAATCCCTAGACTTGTCTTTAGACAAGAATGAATCTAAGTCATTGGATTAAGATGATAACACAATAATTTAACCACATACATCATATACATTTCTGAATCACATACATGAACTAAAGGTTAGAAAATCTCCACTAACATGTTTGCACAAAACATGGAAACATGTTTGCACAAAACAAGGAGCATTTTCATCCCCAAATTCAGCCAACATGTTTCCATAAATCATGCTCCAAGTGCTTTCCTTCTTCTGTTTTTTTCCTCTAATCTTTCCACTATAAATACTCCTCAAACTCTCTTCAATTCAGAAACTCCCTAAGTGTTCTTTCTTTCTTATTCTATCATTCTTCTTATGTTCTTCAAAGACTTCTCTTGATCCTCTAAACTTCATCCAAACACTTAAATCCTAAGTCCAAACTTTCACTAGCCCTCACAAGAGTTACAATCTTTAACTCTAGTGAGAAATATTTTCTTAAGCACTCAAGTTCTAGAGCCAAGATTTAAGGAGGGTCATCCACTCCAAAGACTCTTGTTCAAAGCTTAAGGAAGAAGAGAAGGACCCTTTTTAGACCCTACACAAGAGGTAGGAGTTTCTTCTTTATTTGTTCAAGTATTGTTGGCTTCTAACTTTGTTCATGGATAGAATGCCTCAAACTTTAGTTATTGTCAAAAGTTTTGAATAATTATATTTTTAGAAAACACAACCTGTTCTATTCTACTATGAGTACTTTTATGATGTTATTAAACTCAAATATAACTTAAAAGATTGTATGTGAAACTTGAGCTAATAAAGATAACTTAAGACATGAACATGGCAGGTGCTGGAATTTCTAGTTATTTCTGGCAGTAGTTACTTCAAAAATTAGTGTTCATAAAATATGAAGGATCTCGAAATGAAAATATTTTTATAATAAACTAGACTCATTGTAGAACACTCTCCAAAAAGAATCACCTAAAACGGAGTTTCCTAGCCCAAGATATAAATTTTTAAAGTAGAGCCTAAGACTGAAACTCTTAATCTGATCTTGTAGTAGTAAAATAGGTGTAACTCACTCTAGAAAAATGCAAATGGACTGATTTCAACTTTGTGGAAAAGCTAACACATCTACAAACACACTTATGAATGCTATGCATAAAGTTTTACACCACGAAAATACAGAATGAAAGATATATTTTCGGACAGTGTGCTAAGAAAGTCTTGAAGGTAACGTGATACTGTGAGAGTGCAATTTGGAAAGGTTCTGGCTAAGGAAAGACTTGGTATTTAAGCGTGTCCATTGTGACCCACCTCTCTTTCCTGGCAATCCTACTATGCACAATTTACAGTTGATTTACACTAATCTAAGATGTTAGTGCTAATTTTATTCTAAAAGATGTCAGAACTCTAAATAAAATATTCAAGTCTTGTAAAGAGATAATTTTAAGGATTTAAGTAGAATAATAATCTTCAGGAGATATATATAAAAGTCATAATAAAAATATATAAAGAACCTCTAAAAATATCTTAAAGGGTATTAATGTATTAATGGAAATGCTAAGAGTACAAAGAAAACTAAGAGAAAAAGATAATACCAAGATATCCATAACCTATTAGGAACACTAGAAACCTAACTTGATAACTTAGATTGCTTAATATGAATTATCTATGAGAATGTTTACTATGAGATTTACATGATATTGTCTATGTTACATGAAGTGATATACAGAAATGTGAATGTATTGATGAGATATGAAATGATAATGATAAAATGATTGACTGTGTCATGATTTATTAATGTGCATACATTCATGTTTCAAATAAAATAATAAATAGACCAACTCACTGCTTAATCCTCTTTGAGGATTACGGTATTGATGATTTCACTCAGTGAGAATAAAAGTTAAACCTGAAAAAGTAGCAATGATAGTTTGGAAAAGTGGACTTGAGCTAAACTCACGGCTTAACCCCATAAACCGTTGAGATCATGGCAACGGAAAGAAAACCAAAAGGTTGTGGCGACGGCCACGGTATGAGCTCATTACCCTTTTAGGGTGGTCTAAGGCATTGATGCATTCATCCCGTGAGTAATTAAGAAATATGTTGATGAAATAAATGAAAGATGATGATCACTAAACAAGTGAATGTTAAGGATGAGTAATCATGAAATGCATGTAGCTCCTAAATGATTATTGCTTATTAGTGGTTTTACATGATATGCTTACATGTATGCTTGATGAAATACTGAATGGATATTTCTGCTAATGTTCAAGATTAGTTAAAAGTAATTGCACTTCGGCTAATCACGTTTGTGAAAGTTTGATAATTGAATCCTTGCATGTTCACCTTTTTATAATAAACCCGAAGTGACTGGGACGACAACGATGACACTTTTAGTACAAGTAGGAACTCCCACTGAGAAATCATGTATTTCTCACTCCTATGTTTATTTTCCGTTGTCGTTACCAGAGACAGACGTGTCCACCTAAAGCAACGAAGCTGTAGCTGAGGAAGGAGGAAGTGTGTGAAGATTTCAAACCTTTCAAGTAGGAGCATTCCGAGCTTTAGTTACATTATAGTTTGTGAGAAACAATTAGTAATAGTAGAACTTATATTATTATTTGTAATAACTTATCAGTATGATATATGCCCTGTTGTGACTTATGTATTAAGTGATTATATTCCAGTTTATGTGATAATAGTTCTACACTTAGTCTCTTATTCCGCTTATTTAATTAAGTGCGCAATGTAACTTGATTATTATCTATAAAAGCGCTATGTATTTCACTTCTCGTTACAGGCTTAAGTTTTCAAAAAATTAATTTATTTAAAGAAAAAAAAAACTTCCAATATTTTTCTAAGTTAATTTCAAAAGAAAATAAATGCAAGGCATAAGTGACAACTAATAGAATCCAAATGTGAACTTAAGCACAGAGGGGTTCTATTAGGGTGTTACAACTTTGGTCTTATGCTAGTAAGTTATGAAGTTTTTGACAAAAAGATTTACTATACATTCACACACAAAATATTTCTCATTAAGGGGTACACCATAAACCCTAAAACCTGGTATTATGGTGCATTCATAAGTAAAGCAAATGTCCATTTCATAGACTAAACCACTTATAGGCATAACGCCAAACTTATCCGTATTTTCTAACAACTTATCAACAAAAGTTCCTTATTTATCAGCTGAAACATTATCTAGTATGATTCATTCCAACTAGTCAAATGCTTTGGAAATAGTTCCTCATGAAGGTAGCAACCCCTGAATTTTTAATTTGTTGCCTTTCCTATCACTAAAAAATTAATATCATTTTCTATGACAGATAGATTTTTTCAAAGTGGATTAATAGTGTAGTAAAAAAAAAAAAATGCTTCAACACATTTCAGACTACATTATCAACCCCATGTGAGAAAATCTAACAGGCAAGTGGTCATTTTAAACTGCATTTATATGAGTTTGATATTGCTTATAAGAAGTGCTCTTTTAATGATAATTTCTATATATAACGCCATAACATTGCCAAATAGCTTATAATTCATTAGATTTATGAGAAAAGGGCTTTATCATACTTGTGAACTTATAATAATAGTATGCGCAGGTGTGTTGAAATATTTCAAATTGCATTATTACTCTAATGTGAAAAATCTAATGGCAAATGGTCAATTTAAACTGCATTTATATGAGTTTGATTTTGCTCATAAGAAGTGTTCTTCTGCTGATAATTAATTAGTACACTTAATACTGATATAGCTAATAATTCACTAGATTTAAGAGAAAAATGCTTTGTAATCCATATGGAGCTACAGTAATTAGGTGAACTGAGCCTAGTCCATGTATCAATAGGCGTCAAATACAATATGTGTGTTCATGTTAACTAGTTCCTATTGCTTAATTTGGCTACTCAAATTGAAGCATTAGCTCCATACTAGTCTTCAATATGCAGGATCAGTTGATGTTCTATTCGAAAGTTCATAACCATCTTGAAGCTAGGAGTCCAAACACAAGCATGGATATGCTTAGCAACCCAAATCTTCTTTGCAAATCTTCTGTTCATTGTAAGGAGTCCAAACCCTCCGATAATGATGAAGAAATGGTGGCAACCACGAAACCATTGGCAAACCACTAGCGACTACGATTGCCTCTGTAAGTACCTATTAATCCAATATGAGGTCTGTGGGTACTGGTCTTTAACTTTGAAGCTTACAAGCCACTCATTTGCCAGTAACTATAATAAATGTGGAAATTCTAATAACCAAACTTTTAAAAAATATAAAAATCAAAGATACAGAGTTAAAAAGAACTTAACTAGGATATCATAACCAATAACCAAATTTGAAAATGGTGTTTATATCAGCTTATTTTTCAATTGGTATTCCTTTGTCGCATCAAAAATTGAGTTAGGCCATACCCAAGCTGTCTCTTTTCAAGGAACCCTATTAATACCTTTAAGAGATGTTGCCATGTTGGACCTGGATGGACTTATCACATTCATCATTTGAAGCAAGACACAAACACATAGAATCGTACGTGTTTGTACGCATGACAGTTTCTACTTACAACTTCATTGAAAATATACAAACTTAGGCCTTTTTTTCCACAAAATATGTTTCATGAAATCCAAGAAAGAGAACAAAAACACAGTTAAATAACCCAGTAAATTATAAAACTTTAAAATGATAGTCACAACAAAATCCAAGCTCAATACTTTTAAACCCAAATACAACACAAGCATTATCTATAAATCTTCACTAAGAATATCCATAAATAATGCTAATCCAAAACACAACATTTCATTAAGGCATTGTGTCAAACACCTTCCTAATATCATCTAATGAACCAAAATATACATGCATATATACCAAGCTTTTTTGTGCAAATAAAGAATAACAGAAAAAGAAAAACAAGGCAAAGGAAAAGCTCACAAGAAGAAGGATGAGCCTAGCAAAAAATGAGTGTGCAAAATCATCACCTCGTAAATCTCAGAATGGTTTTGATTTGGAGTAAAATTTGAACTTCTTGACCTCCACATCTTCCCTCTTTTGCTTTATCAAAAGTTCAAAACACAAAATATTAAACAGATAAGAAAAGAAAAGTTGGGAGTGGGATTAAAAATGGGAAACAATGCTTGTTTTCTCCAACAATAATGCAATTCACAGACACATCCATAGATAAGAAAAATTAAACAAAAAATAGGAAAGAAAAAAAGTTCACAACACAAAATGAAGAAAATCATCGTTGGAGAAGAATGAGTTACAACAGAGTCATCAAAGAA
The DNA here is from genome assembly GCA_031216105.1 of Dalbergia cultrata. NCBI lineage: Eukaryota > Viridiplantae > Streptophyta > Magnoliopsida > Fabales > Fabaceae > Dalbergia > Dalbergia cultrata. Next base: position 35,873,138 of record CM062344.1, on the reverse strand, counting down.
GAGTGTTTTTCATGGTGGTCAGTCTTGTTATCATCGTGGGTGGTCATTGATGGCTTAGTGTGAAAATTTTGGGATGTGACTAAGTTTGGTGGAAGGGAAGGGTGAGAACAGAGGTTATGAAAAGAAAGGAAGAGTGAAAAAGAGCGGAGTAGGGGGAGTTTTCAGAATGAAAGGAATTAAAAAAAAAAAAAAGGAGAGATAAATAATGGAGTGTGTCTATATAGATATATACATCATGATTCAATATTTTTTTTTCTCACCATACACCTTTTTCCTTCCTATACATTTGACAATCTCATGCAAGAAGAGACAGGAATGACAGAATACTTACAGACGAATTCAATCTGTAAAGTTAATGTACCAACAATAATGATATTATTGACCATGGAAAATGAAAAATTACGAAAACGAAGAATAGAAGAAAATCAGAATGTGGTTAAGAAAATGAAGCCATGCATGAAAGTATCGAAAAATGAACCACTGAGTTACGTCATGCAAGCTGGATTCGGAGACCTTAAATACTACATGTCCTTCCCATAAACAACAAGTTGACATCCAAAACTCTTCTTAATCAACCGACGGTTTCTCCATGAAGGAAGAGAAGGAAGCTAAACAAACTCGAATACATACAACGATATTTATAATGGCGAAAAAATAACCACCGTCTTCTTTACATTTCACCGTCCTTGACTCTTCCAATTGATGCATATCGAGAGCCCATCATCATCTTCTTGAACTCCTCGAAGTCGATCATGCCGTCCCCGTCCCTGTCCACGCCGCTGATCATTTTCCGGCACTCGTCGATGGAGCACTCCTCACCAAGGCTTCCCATCACATTGTGCAACTCCTCCACCGTGATCGAGCCATTCCCATCCATGTCGAAAACCGAGAACGCGTCCTTCAGGTTCTCCAGAACCTCGCTGGGATCGACGTCCTTCGTGTTCAGCTCGATGAACTCTTCGAGGCTGATGTGTCCATCGCCGTCAGCGTCCACCTCCCAGATCATGCTGTGGAGCTCTTCCTCGCTCGCGGGCTGCCCGAGGCTCCTCATGATGGACCCAAGTTCCGAGGATGAGATCTTCCCGTCGCCATTGACGTCAAATTTTTTGAAGACTTGTTCCAACTCGGCGACAAACTCGGCACGAGAGTGCACTGACAACGACAACGACGTTGAGCGGATGATTGGGGTGGCGGTGGCCGCGACGGTTGATGATGACGATGATTTCTTTATGAGTTTCTTCTTGCGGTTGAAGAGGGATCTGAAGCCCATGATATTTCGGTTGGAAAGGAACCCAAAGAAAATCGAAGACACTCGTTGTTTAAGGGATTAGCATACGAAGAGAGACGCCAATGTTATTGGGAGGACAATCCCCAATGCAAAACTAATTATTGGCAGATGCAATGGCAACTCATTCCAATATGGTGGATGTGTGCTGTGTTGTGTTTCTCAAAATGTGATTCTTTCTATGTTTGGCGATGTACTGCGCGTGACTGCGGCACGGGAATCGGGTTTTTAGGAGTTTGTTAATCTTCCCATTGAAATGTGTTTTCAATTATTTATCGTTTGATTTAGCTTTGCGTATAGTCGGAATTTGGGGATAGCTTTGGTGCGGTTTTGAGTTAATGGAGCTAGTGCGGTCCCTTCATCTGCACCCTTAAATTTCATTTCTACGGATGTGATTTAGTAATATATTCTATAAGTCTAATTTAAAAGTATAATAATTAGTAAATCAATGAAATAAAAATAATTTGAAATTACAAAATAATCCTTTGTCAATACACGTTATCAACACCTCTGCTCTATCCAAGAAACCACTGCCACCCTCAGACAACCGTTGCCACCAAGTCTTCACCACATCCAACCACTTCACCAGTCGTTCTATGCTCCTCCCTCGCCAAGTCGGCACCAACAAGATCGCAACCACCAAAAGTTCCAGAATCTGATGATGAGCTTCAATAGTGGTAACTCTCTGACGCAACGATGGTAAAGCAGATCCAGAAGGTGAGGGTGAGCAAGACGCCGATAAATTGTGAGTAGCAGCGCATGAGTAGGGCAGCACATGCACCTCGCTCGCATCAGCTTGCAAGCCACAATAGGTCTACTACATCGACTCGCAGCAGGGACATACCATAGGTAAAAGCAGCAATGGATGCCAACAATGAGAAGTCGCCCCGTATCTGATTCAATTGTTCAACAGGAAAGGCCGCTTCTCAATTTTCTTTAATTTTGTATCGAAAACAGAGAGGAATATGGGTGGAAGAAGAGACCGCACGTGATGACGTTTGTAGGGGGCGGGGTGGTAGTGGCACCGACGGAGAGAAATGGTGTTGGTGATGGCTGAAAGAGGATAGATGAAGGAGAACAGTACTAAGGAATTAAAAATTAAAAAGAGATTGATTTGGTAATTATGATTAAGTTGAATGAGTACAACTACATTGAGTGCATTGACTCTCTGCCCAAGCAATCCCTTTAAAAGTATGGTGTGTTCTAAGATGAGGTGCGTGGTCAACACCTCTTGCATGAGGTGCCCCGTGTACTAATAGGGAGCAACCACATAGACTTAAGTGAGACATATAAGATTTAGTTTGTCTTTTTTATTTAGTAACTAAGCCGGCAGTGTGCCTAATGACCGTTAATTAAACAGGTTATGTTTGAAATTAGGAGCAAATAAAATAGAGAAAAAAAAAAAGAAAATTTGTTTAACAAACTCCTATTTCTTCTCCTCCCATTATTGCTCCTCCTAGATTTGTTTAACTACCATCATCCGCCTAAGTTGCTTGTATCAACAATGACCCTATCGTTTTTGCTCCTCCCATTTCTACTCCTCCTAGATTTGTTCAACCATCATTGTCTGCCTAAGTTGTTCATACAAGATCTATTCAGCATTGATGCCTATCATCCACAATTAAGGCAGTGAGAACTAGCCATTTCCTTGTGACGTGTTTCTTTGAACCAACGCAGTGAAAGCTACCTATCCCTTTGGTTTTTCTTCGTTACACTTTAAGGAAGCTCACATTGCTGTATAAGAAGTCGAGTTTGGTCACATTGGGTATGCTTCAATTTTTCTGCTTCATACTTTAAGGATGCTCACATTGCTTTGTAAGAGGTCAAGACTGCTCACATTGGGTATGCTTCGGTTTTTCTTCTTCACACTTTAAGGAAGCTCACATTACTATGTAAGAGGTCAAGGTTGCTCACATTGGGTATATTGTGGTGAATGTTAATTAGATTGGGCGTTCATAATGAAGGTTGCTCGCATTATTTTGCCTTGCTCAGTTTTCCTTAGTACTAACAGGGCATGATTCAGAGCAATTTGGTATGAGTTTTGAGTAAGTAGCAAATTTTATTTTGAGTTTCCTTTTTTTTTTTCCAAATTGCTATGGATAGTTTGGATGTGATTCAGGTTAGTGTTGTTCATCTTTAATTTAGTACAACTAAATTGTCTATGGAACAACAATTTATAAAATTAGGAAGTTAGCTTAAGAACCAGTTATACAATATTGACTTATTACAATATGTAACTTTTTTTTATTTGAGTATAACCTAGGCAGTCTATGAACCTTTACTTTTGTCATGTGTAAGTATGTTGCAAATATCTCATTCTACAGTATTTGTGCAATTGTGTGTAGGTTGATGCTTTGATAAAAAGTTGTTGGTTGTCTAATTTTATAATCAAGGTAGAAGAAGGAGGGTAATGGTAGGGAAGATCATGTTGACTACAACAATTGCAGTGAAAGGAATACTAATGATGAGCTACAAAAGCAGGATACCGAGCAATCAAGTTTAGTTGAATTGAATGCAGTTGAAATCTCAAAGTTGGAGTTTGATAGGGATGAAAAAGCAAATGAGTTTTATTGTAAATATGCTAGATGCATTGATTTTGGTGTTCGTAAAGTAGATACGTACTGTGATGTAAAAGCCATGTTCACATGATGAAAATTCATTTTTAATCAGGAAGGATAGAAAAAGTAAAAAAAATACATTGAGAAAGTTTATAGGAAGAGGGGTCAGGCTAGTTCACGATCAAATTGCAATGCACAATTGATGATTTGCCTGGACAAAGTGACTTTGACTTGGAAAGTCACCAAGTCTGTAGAAGGACACAACCATTCACTGGCACAGCACAAATTTATTCACCTCATTTCAAACCATCGTTGGCTAACCGATGCAGATTAAGCACAAATAGATATCATGTATTGAAGTAGGATCCAAACATGTTAAATCATATGTTTTATGGCTAGCCAAGTAGGAGGTTATGCTAAACTTGGATTCTCGAAGGACTTATACAATTACATAGACAAAGAGAGACACAACAAGCTCACGAATGGGGATGCACTTGTTGCTATAATTTGCAGAGAAAGGAAGATTTTGATCTTTTGTTGGATGCTAGGTTCAACATTAATGACGAGGGCCGCTTGGAGAACTTGGTATGGGCCGATCGATTGAGTCGAATTAACTATGCGTGCTTTAGGGATGTTCTCTCATTTGATGTAACATACAAAAAGAACGAGTATAAGTTGCCCCTTGTAACATCCTAATTTTTAACCCAATACTCTAGAACATATTTAGGTTAATCATTAGGTTATTACTTCTTAGTCTCGTTCTTTTATTAAAATACATAGCAAAAGATACGGATAAATTTTTTTTTTAAATATAAAAGCAAAGTGAGAGCCGCGTTAGGGAAATCGTAAACTAAACATACATTGCAATTCATAAGGAATAAACAAGAAATAGAAGAACACATAACAGATGAACAGTCAATAACACACCAAGAAAATACTTCATTAATATCGTAATATGCCCACCCGAAGGCAGGACTTAGTTTAGTACAAGGTAATATGAATACAATGAAAAGGAAATACAACATAAACAGAAATATATGAAAGACGTGAATAAAAACTCCTACCCTAGTGCACCTAAGGAGAATAACCTCATGACAAAAGAAGGTTTATCCTATCTATGAGTGAGTGTGTGCACTAGATCTCCCCTAAAACAGCTACTACTAGAACCCGGGGTATGGCGGGATGAAACCGATCCATCGACGTAGTGTGGTTGGAGTAGGCATGCGTAATGGCTGATCATGTGCTCCTCGGCGGGGCCGCATCTCGGCTCATCTGGCCAACCTCGGCTACATAACTGTCTCCTCACTCTCTCCCCTCATGAACTGAGGGGTGGGGGTTGAGCTCTCACTGTACATGCGCGTCGGTGGATCCTCTGAGGGGTCGTCCTCTGAACCAGGAGATCAGGGCACGTAGTCCTGGAAGTCGCGGGCAGCCGAACCTCCAGTGTACGTCCGAAGAATCTTCTCGTCATGCATCCGGGCATACTCAAAAACCATAGCATCATTGTAGGGAGACATGGGGCAGAAGCGGTAGCTACGTACAAGATGTGCGAAGGGACGTCCAACGAACATAAAGATGCAAACAGCACAGCGTCCCTCAAAATGATATGACCCGTGCTTCGGATCAAAGTGCACCTCCCAAGTCGGGGTGTCGATAAAAACCATGAACATCGCCATTGAGCTCTGAAGATGTGACGGGAAGGAAGAGAAAAAGAAAAAGGGAGTGAGAATCTTACTAAAGAAACTCAGTAGGGACCTCCTATCTAGGGTTACATCGTTCACATCCTCAGGAACCTTGGGTTTATTATTAAAAGGTGAGCATGCATATAAATTCATTTGTTAGGTTTATAAAACTAATTTATCCACGATTCGTTCATTTTAGAATGCATCTTAATGTCATGAATGCAATATATCAAAGCATCAAGACAATACTTTAAATAAATAACTCAACAAATCATAACATCAAGAAGTATACAAGTGGCATAAAGTGGCACATATAACTTTCAAGTGGAACTTTCCTCAACTTTGTGACTTAGAACATCATGCTATAGCTTTAAAGGGCCACCCTAAACATCATCTAGGTTATGAGTTCATACCTTGTAACACCCTAATAGAACCCCACTGTGCTTAAGTTCACATTTGGATTCTATTAGTTGTCACTTCTGCCTTGTATTAATTTTCTTTTGAAATTAACTTAGAAAAATAATGGAAGTTTTTTTTTTCTTTAAATAAATTAATTTTTTTGAAAACTTAAGCCTGTAACGAGAAGTGAAATACATAGCGCTTTTATAGATAATAATCAAGTTACATTGCGCACTTAATTAAATAAGCGGAATAGAAGACTAAGTGTAGAACAATTATCACATAAACTGGAATATAATCACTTAATACATAAGTCACAACAGGGCATATATCATACTGATAAGTTATTACAAATAACAATATAAGTTCTACTATTACTAATTGTTTCTCACAAACTATAATGTAACTAAAGCTCGGAATGCTCCTACTTGAACGGTTTGAAATCTTCACGTGCTACCTCCTTCCTCAGGTATGACCTCGTTGCTTTAGGTGGACACGTCTGTCTCTGGTAACGACAACGGAAAATAAACATAGGAGTGAGAAATACATGATTTCTCAGTAGGAGTTCCTACTTGTACTAAAAGTGTCATCGTTGTTGTCCCAGTCACTTCGGGTTTATTATAAAAAGGTGAACAGGTAAGGATTCAATTATCAAATTTTCACAAACGTGATTAGCCGAAGTGCAGTTACTTTTAAACTAATCTTGAACATTAGCAGAAATATACATTCAGTATTTCATCAAGCATACATATAAGCATATCATGTAAAACCACTAATAAGCAGTAATCATTTAGGAGCTGCATGCATTTCATGACTACTGATCCTCAACATTCACTTGTTTAGTGATCATCATATTTCATTTATTTCATAACTCATCACCATACATTCACTTTACTATAATTCACTTCATGAAACATGGATAATATCATGTAAATCTCATAGTAAACACTTTCATAAATGATTCATTTTAAGCAACCAAAGTTATCAAGTTGAGTTCCTAGTGTTCCTAAGAGGTAATGGATGTCTTAGTATTATCTTTTTCTCTTAGTGTTCTTTGTACTCTTAGAATTCCATTAATGCATTTCAAAATATTATTATAGGTTCTTTATATATTCTTATTATGGTTTTCGTATAACTCTTGAAGATTATTATTCTACTTAAATTCTTAAAATTATCTTTTTACAAGACTTGATTCTTTTATTTATAGTTTTGACATCTTTTAGAAGAAAGTTTATAATTCTCTGTATACTTGTTATCTCAACTTAGTAAAGGTAGTTCCAAATTCCTAACTCATCAAATTTTAGCATTTACATCTTTGGAATAGTGTAAATCCATTGTAAACCATGCATAGGAGGGTTCCCAGGAAAGAGAGGTGGGTCACAATGGACATGCTTAAATGCCAAGTCTTTCCTTAGCCAGAACCTTTCCAAACTACACTTTCACAGTACACTATCCCGAAATTTATTTCTCATTCTGTATTTACGTGGTACAAATCTTTATACATAACATACATGGGTGTATTCCTATATGTGTTAGCTCTCCAACAAAGTTGAAATCAGTCCATTTGCATTTTTCTAGAGTGAGTTACACCTATTTTACTACTACAAGGTCAGATTTAAAGTTTCAGTCTTAGGCTCTACTTTAAAAATTTATATCTTGAGCTAGAAAACTCTGTTTTGGGTGATTCTTTTTGGAGAGTGTTCTATAATGAGTCTAGTTTATAGTAAAATTATTTTAATTTCGAGATACTTGATATTTTATGAACAGTAGCTTTCGAAGTACCTGCTGCCAGAAACAACTAGAAATTCCAGCACTTACCATTTTCATGTCTCAAGTTACCTTTATTAAATCAGGTTTCACATACAATCTTTTCAAGTTATATTTGAGTTTGATAACATCATAAGGGTACTCATAACAAAATAGAACATGTCATATTTCTAAAAATATATTTTTCAAATAATCATTTAAAACTTTTGACAATAACTCAAACTTGAGGCATTCTATCAAGGGTAGAAGCCAACAATGCTTGAACAATTAAAGATGAAGCTCCTACCTCTTGTGTAGGGTCTAAAAAGGGTCCTTCTCTTCTTCAAGAGTCTTTGGAGTGGATGACCCTCCTTGAATCTTGGCTCTAGAACTTGAATGCTTAAGAAAATATTTCTCACTAGAGTTAAAGATTGTAACTCTTGTGAGGGCTAGTGAAAGTTTGGACTTAGGATTTAAGTGTTTGGATGAAGTTTAGAGGATCAAGAGAAGTCTTTGAAAAACATAAGAAGAATGATAGAATAAGAAAGAAAGAACACTTAGGGAGTTTTTGAATTGAAGAGAGTTTGAGGAGTATTTATAGTGGAAAGATTAGAGAAAAAACAGAAGAAGGAAAGCACTTGGAGCATGATTTATGGAAACATGTTGGCTGAATTTTGGGATGAAAATGCTCCTTGTTTTGTGCAAACATGTTTCCATGTTTTGTGCAAACACGTTTCCATGTTTTGTGCAAACACGTTTCCATGTTTTGTGCAAACATGTTGGATGAAAATGCTCCATGTTTTATGCAAACATGTTTCCATGTTTTATGCAAACATGTTTCCATGTTTTGTGCAAAGATGTTAGTGGATATTTTTGTAATTAGACAATGATAGTGGTATTCTTGTAATTCCATTCATAGAGTAAGGGTATCTTTGTCATTTAATAAGGCAAGGGTAGTTTGGTAATTTCCTTTACATAGCAAGGGCATTTTCGTAATTTCCACTAAGTGATGGCATTTTTGTAATTCTTTGCATTTTTCTCTAGACATACTTAAGTAGACTATTTGTTGTGTTTCATAACATTTGTCCAGATTCTCTTGGTTTTGCTATCGCTAATTAATATTTATCTTAGTTATAAATTTGGGGATGTTACATTTCTCCCCTCCTTATTAAAAATTTTGCCCTCAAAATTTGATACCTGTGAATAGGTTCGGAAATTCTTTTCGCATATCTTCCTCGAGCTCCCATGTGTGCTCTTCCATTCCATCTTGTCCCCAGGCTACTCGGACCAGAGATACAGATTTGTTTCTCAGCTGCTTGATGCCATGATCCACGATCCTCATCGGTGGTAATTCAAAAGTTAAGTCATCTTTTAATTGTATAGTTTCTGGCTCAAATACATGACTGGGGTCTGACTGATACTTTCTCAATTGGGACACGTGAAAAACATTGTGTAGGTTAGATAAATTTGGAGGTAATGCAATTTGGTAGGCAGAGGGACCTACCTTTTTGAGGATTTGGAAGGGTCCTAAGAATCTAGGGCTTAGCTTTTTAACTTTCATTGCACGACCTATACCTGTGGGAGGAGTAATTCGCAAGAATATGTGTTCTCCTTCTTGAAATTCGAGAGGTTTCCTTCTCTTGTCAGCATAGCTCTTCTGCCTACTCTGAGCAGTGAGGATTCTTTCCCTAATTTTCCTTATTTGTTTGGTTGTCTCTTCTACCAAATCAGGGCCCAAAATACTTTGCTCTCCCGGGTCACACCAACAAAGTGGTGATTGACACTTTCTACCATACAAAGCCTCATAAGGTGCCATCCCAATGCTAGTGTGGTAACTATTATTATATGCAAACTCAATCAATGGAAGCTGTTTGTCCCAACTTTTTGGCTGGTCTAAGACACATGCTCTTAGCATATCCTCAAGGGTTTGAATTGTTCTTTCTGATTGTCCATCACCCTGAGGGTGATAGGCAGTGCTTAGACACAACTTTGAACCAAATGCCTTTTGCAAAGCTCCCCAAAATCTTGAGGTGAACCTTGGATCCCTATCTGAGACAATGGTTTTGGGTACTCCATGGAGCCTTATTATCTCTTGGATGTATAGCTGAGCTAACTTTTCCAAAGGGTAATTTGCTCGAATGGGTAAAAAGTGAGCAGATTTGGTCAATCTATCTACAATTACCCATATGGAGTCATGTCCAGGTAGGCGTTCTTGGCAATCCCATCACGAAATCCATGGATATTCCTTCCCACTTCCATTCGGGATTTCGAGAGGTTGTAGCACTCAGGAGGGTTTTTGATGCTCTATCTTCACTTTTTGGCATACCAAACATTTTTGCACTATATTTGCTATATCCGCTTTCATCTTTGGCCACTGTAACATCTTTTAGGTCATGGTACATCTTGGTTATACCCGGGTGTACACTAAATTGACTCTTGTGGGCTTCTTCCAAAATGCTAGCTCTCAATCCTTCTTTTGCAGGTACACAGATTCTCCTTGGTATCTCCACACTCCTTCCTTATCCTAGACAAACTCTTTCAACTTTCCTGCTTCGACAAGGGTTAAGGTTCTAAGGAAATCCTCATCTTCCCTTTGGGCTTGAATTATTTGATCCTTAAAGCTACTAGTTACACTTAGTTGGCTTAACCGAATTTGTTCTGAAGTCCCCCTATATCCTAAGTTGAGGTTCCTAAAATCTTCTATCAGCTCATTTTCTTTCACCATGAGCCAAGCAAAGATGCAAGGACTTACGACTCAAAGCGTCTGCTACCACATTTGCCTTTCCTGGGTGGTAGTTCAACCCAAAGTCATAGTCCTTGAGAAACTCCATCCAACGCCTTTGTCTCATATTGAGTTCCTTTTGGTTGAAGAGGTATTTCAGACTTTTGTGGTCAGAAAATACTTCAAACCTTACACCATAAAGATGATGTCTCCAGATTTTTAAGGCAAAGACAATAGCTGCTAGCTCTAAGTCATGGGTTGGGTAATTTACTTCATGGGGTTTGAGCTGTCTAGAGGCATAGGCTACTACATTCCTATTTGGTATCAAAACACATCCTAGTCCTCTTCCCGAGGCATCACAATACACCTCAAATTTTTCTTTTGGGTCAGGTAGGATTAGGACAGGGGTAGTGGTCAACTTCTTTTTTAGTTCTTGGAAACTCTCTTCACATTCTGGGCTCCATATAAAAGCTGAATTCTTCCTTGTTAGCTTGGTGAGGGGTAAGGCAATTTGGGAAAAACCTCTAATGAACCTTCGGTAGTAACCTGCTAGCCCTAGAAAACTCCTAATCTCCTTCACAGTGGTAGGGGTTTCCCATTGTTGCACCGCTTCTATCTTACTTGGGTCTACTGCTATTCCCCCATGTGACACTACATGACCTAAGAACTTAACTTCCTTCGTCCAAAATTCACACTTGGACAACTTTGCATAAAGTTTCTTGTTCCTCAACACCTCCAACACCACTCGTAAGTGTTCTTCGTGCTCTTCTTCAGTTCTAGAGTAAACTAGAATGTCATCGATGAACACTATTACAAACTTGTCCAAGTATGGTCTAAATATCCTATTCATGTAGTCCATAAACACTGCCGGTGCATTGGTTAACCCAAACGACATCACATTAAACTCATAATGTCCATATCTAGTCCTAAAGGCTGTCTTTGGTATGTCTTCCTTCTTCACTCGAATCTGGTGGTATCCTGATCGCAGATCTATCTTGGAAAACACTTGGGCTCCTCTTAATTGGTCCATGAGGTCATCTATTCTAGGCAAAGGGTATTTATTCTTTATGGTCACTTGGTTTAGCTGCCTATAATCCACACATAACCGTAAGCTCCCATCCTTCTTCTTGACAAATAGCACTGGAGCTCCCCATGGTGAAGCACTAGGCCTAATGAATTTCTTCTCTAGCAGCTCCTCTAATTGCTTCTTCAATTCTGTTAACTCGGCCAGTGGCACCCTATAAGGAGCTATAGATATGGGTCCTGTTCGGTACCAAATCTATAGGAAACTCAATCTCCCTTTTGGAGGAAATTCAGGTATGTCATCGGGAAAAACATCCGAGAATTCCTTTACTACAAGGATCTTTTCTAGAGCTTGCTCCACTTCCCTCTCACTTGTCATCGGAAAACATATCCTCGCTCTTCATTCCTACTATCCCCCATGATAATGGAGTTTAGGTATAGTCGTACCTTTCTATCAAGTTTAGAGGGATTGGGTAAAGATGGTTTGGGAAGAAATACTAGTGACTTATTTGCATAATGTAGTAACACACGGTTAGCCGAAAGCCAATCCATGCCCAAGATTACATCAAAACTAGACAAGGGTAGACAAACTAAATCATGATGAAAAATTCTATCAGCTACCTCAAATTCACAATTTAGGCAGGCTTGATCAGTTCTAACAATATTTATAGTGGGTGTAGAGACAACTAAGATGATTTTTAAGTCAGATATATACAACCTCAAGTTATTAGCACAATCATATGAAATGAATGAATGTGTTGCTTGAGAATCGAGACAATACAATTAAGGATTTTCCATTAATTATACACTTACCTTGAATCGGATCATCTGATTTTGAGGGCATCTCGTGATGATAGCAAACAAGCGTCCCTGTGCCTTAGGCTTGAGTGTAGAGGACTGATTGAACTTTAGGCACTCTCTAGAATAGTGTCCTGCCTGTCCACACCGATAACAAACATTCTTACCAAATCTGCATTCCCCTCCATGTATCTTTCCACAAGTGGCACAAGGGGGTCTACTCATAGGTTCAGGGACAGCAGCCATCCTAGGTCGATTAACAGCTTGTGTCTTAGGTTGATTCATCATAGGGTGTTGGGGTTGTTTCCCTTTAAATCCACCTCCTTGGAAGGGTTTCTTGTGAGGGGGTGGGAACCCTCGGTGATCTTGTTGAGCAGACCTCTTCCTATTCTCTTCAACTCGGTGGGCAACTAGCTGGCGATTGCAACTCTCAGCCACTTGGCTTTTGCTGACTAAAGATGCATAGTCAGTGACCTCCAGTGGAGCCACAGATGCCAAAATGTCTGGCCTCAAACCACTCTCATATTTCATGCATTTCCAAGCCTCGTTGGGATCCCTTTGGTAGCTAGTTGAGTGTTTGATCAGTTCTTCAAACTTAGCTGTGTACTCAGCCACACTTCGATTTCCCTGTGTCAGCAACAGAAATTCTACTTCCTTTGCCTTCTTAACCGGATCTGGAAAATATTTCTTATGGAATGTAGCATAGAAAACCTCCCACGTAATCTGTATGTCAGCACTTTCAAGCAAGCCCTTTGCACCCTTCCACCACGTGCTGCCTCCCTTTCAAAGATATAAGTAGAGAATGCCACCTTTTGTTCATCAGAGCATTCTACCACTGAGAAAACCTTCTCCATCTCTTGAATCCATATGTCAGCTATTTCGGGGTTAGTTGTCCCTTTGAATTCTGGAGGTCCAAATTCTCTTGAATTCTGAGAATTTTCCATGTTCTTGGTTCCCAACTGATTCCTCTGACATCCTATTCATCTGCTCCATCATCATTGTTGCTTGTGCTTGCATAGCCCTAGCCATCTCCTGGAGTGCATTTGCCAGTTCATCACGATTACCTCCACCGCGTGCCCCATGCGTACGTCTGTTTGCTGCCATTAGTTCCTAGACACACCAAACAACAGTCATCGAGTTGATCAGGCTCAATACTATAGCTAAGCATGGTAGCAACTATGGCAGTATCACAAGACGATCATGCATTTCTAAATCCTATATCCCATCATCTGAGATAAGATTAATAGCATGATATCATAGACAGAAGCATAGTCAGTCCATTCCTCAGGCTTAAATAGGATGAACTGCTCTGATACCATAATGTAACACCCTAATAGAACCCCACTGTGCTTAAGTTCACATTTGGATTCTATTAGTTGTCACTTCTGCCTTGTATTAATTTTCTTTTGAAATTAACTTAGAAAAATAATGGAAGTTTTTTTTTTAAATAAATTAATTTTTTTTTTGAAAACTTAAGCCTGTAACGAGAAGTGAAATACATTGCGCTTTTATAGATAATAATCAAGTTACATTGCACACTTAATTAAATAAGCGGAATAGAAGACTAAGTGTAGAACAATTATCACATAAACTGGAATATAATCACTTAATACATAAGTCACAACAGGGCATATATCATATTGATAAGTTATTACAAATAACAATATAAGTTCTACTATTACTAATTGTTTCTCACAAACTATAATGTAACTAAAGCTCGGAATGCTCCTACTTGAACGGTTTGAAATCTTCACGTGCTACCTCCTTCCTCAGGTACGACCTCGTTGCTTTAGGTGGACACGTCTGTCTCTGGTAACGACAACGGAAAATAAACATAGGAGTGAGAAATACATGATTTCTCAGTAGGAGTTCCTACTTGTACTAAAAGTGTCATCGTTGTTGTCCCAGTCACTTCGGGTTTATTATAAAAAGGTGAACAGTAAGGATTCAATTATCAAATTTTCACAAACGTGATTAGCCGAAGTGCAGTTACTTTTAAACTAATCTTGAACATTAGCAGAAATATTCATTCAGTATTTCATCAAGCATACATATAAGCATATCATGTAAAACCACTAATAAGCAGTAATCATTTAGGAGCTGCATGCATTTCATGACTACTGATCCTCAACATTCACTTGTTTAGTGATCATCATATTTCATTTATTTCATAACTCATCACCATACATTCACTTTACTATAATTCACTTCATGAAACATGGATAATATCATGTAAATCTCATAGTAAACACTTTCATAAATGATTCATTTTAAGCAACCAAAGTTATCAAGTTGAGTTCCTAGTGTTCCTAAGAGGTAATGGATGTCTTAGTATTATCTTTTTCTCTTAGTGTTCTTTGTACTCTTAGAATTCCATTAATGCATTTCAAAATATTATTATAGGTTCTTTATATATTCTTATTATGGTTTTCGTATAACTCTTGAAGATTATTATTCTACTTAAATTCTTAAAATTATCTTTTTACAAGACTTGATTCTTTTATTTATAGTTTTGACATCTTTTAGAAGAAAGTTTATAATTCTCTGTATACTTGTTATCTCAGCTTAGTAAAGGTAGTTCCAAATTCCTAACTCATCAAATTTTAGCATTTACATCTTTGGAATAGTGTAAATCCATTGTAAACCATGCATAGGAGGGTTCCCAGGAAAGAGAGGTGGGTCACAATGGACATGCTTAAATGCCAAGTCTTTCCTTAGCCAGAACCTTTCCAAACTGTACTTTCACAGTACACTATCCCGAAATTTATTTCTCATTCTGTATTTACGTGGTACAAATCTTTATACATAACATACATGGGTGTATTCCTATATGTGTTAGCTCTCCAACAAAGTTGAAATCAGTCCATTTGCATTTTTCTAGAGTGAGTTACACCTATTTTACTACTACAAGGTCAGATTTAAAGTTTCAGTCTTAGGCTCTACTTTAAAAATTTATATCTTGAGCTAGAAAACTCCGTTTTGGGTGATTCTTTTTGGAGAGTGTTCTATAATGAGTCTAGTTTATAGTAAAATTATTTTAATTTCGAGATACTTGATATTTTATGAACAGTAGCTTTCGAAGTACCTGCTGCCAGAAACAACTAGAAATTCCAGCACCTACCATTTTCATGTCTCAAGTTACCTTTATTAAATCAGGTTTCACATACAATCTTTTCAAGTTATATTTGAGTTTGATAACATCATAAGGGTACTCATAACAAAATAGAACATGTCATATTTCTAAAAATATATTTTTCAAATAATCATTTAAAACTTTTGACAATAACTCAAACTTGAGGCATTCTATCAAGGTTAGAAGCCAACAATACTTGAACAATTAAAGATGAAGCTCCTACCTCTTGTGTAGGGTCTAAAAAGGGTCCTTCTCTTCTTCCTTAAGCTTTGAACAAGAGTTTTTGGAGTGGATGACCCTCCTTGAATCTTGGCTCTAGAACTTGAATGCTTAAGAAAATATTTCTCACTAGAGTTAAAGATTGTAACTCTTGTGAGGGCTAGTGAAAGTTTGTACTTAGGATTTAAGTGTTTGGATGAAGTTTAGAGGATCAAGAGAAGTCTTTGAAAAACATAAGAAGAATGATAGAATAAGAAAGAAAGAACACTTAGGGAGTTTTTGAATTGAAGAGAGTTTGAGGAGTATTTATAGTGGAAAGATTAGAGAAAAAAACAGAAGAAGGAAAGCACTTGGAGCATGATTTATGGAAACATGTTGGCTGAATTTTGGGATGAAAATGCTCCTTGTTTTGTGCAAACATGTTTCCATGTTTTGTGCAAACACGTTTCCATGTTTTGTGCAAACACGTTTCCATGTTTTATGCAAACATGTTGGATGAAAATGCTCCATGTTTCCATGTTTTATGCAAACATGTTTCCATGTTTTGTGCAAAGATGTTAGTGGATATTTTTGTAATTAGACAATGATAGTGGTATTCTTGTAATTCCATTCATAGAGTAAGGGTATCTTTGTCATTTAATAAGGCAAGGGTAGTTTGGTAATTTCCTTTACATAGCAAGGGCATTTTCGTTATTTCCACTAAGTGATGGCATTTTCGTAATTCTTTGCATTTTTCTCTAGACATACTTAAGTAGACTATTTGTTGTGTTTCATAACATTTGTCCAGATTCTCTTGGTTTTGCTATCGCTAATTAATATTTATCTTAGTTATAAATTTGGGGATGTTACATACCTCAACTAGTCGTCACTAGTTCTTACTTATCTGGATAAGCGAAAACACAATAAAATTCCCGACTCCTTGAGTACGAGCTAGGAGGCTAAGGATCACCTCTCTTAGAATATACCTTCTTTGAAATGCTTTGCCGGTATTTAGCCACAGCAATTTGTCCGCTTTGATAGGCTGCATCTACTCATACCCTCATGGATTTGTCTTTCCTGGGGGTGCTTGTAACGCCCCGATTTTCTGCTAGAGTGAAAATGACCGAAATGCCCCTGAGGTCATTTTCGGCCCAGAATTCGAGGAAAGCCGATCTGGCAGTACTCGAAGGGCAAACTCAATGTTGGAAGAGGATTAGATGACCTGTGTACCTTTCCGGAATCGAAAATCTCATTTTTCGAGTTTTCGGGTCAAAATGACCAAAACGCCCCTGCGGTGTTTTACCTATTTGCAAGTGCCGGATGAACCCGAAACTTCTCTAGATGGTTTTAAAAGGCATTTTTATGTATTCTACGACCTCAGTTTTAATTATGGAGGTCCCGGGCAAAATTAGTGCAAAATTACGATTTTACCCCTAGTTTCGTGTTTTTACGCTTAATCGCGTGATTAAGCAAACCTAAGCAATATTAGGCTCTAATCGAAGATTAATTAATTTCCATAATTAATCTTTAGTCAAAATAATTTATTAAAGTTGATTAGAACCTAAAAGTGCTTAATTACAACTTAAAATCTTATTTTAAATTCAAGATTTCTAGTCATGGAATCTTGAATAGTGTTTTCTCTCTCCAATTCCTTAAATTATGGAATTTTGTCTACGTTGTTTTATTCATAAAATGAATTTAAAATCTCCTAAATATGTATGAGTACTCCTTAATCATGTCATAAAGGTTCCTAATCACATTCTTAGTCACCTAAACTTATGCTTAATGACTCCTAACCTTACACCTAAGCTAATACACCCCTAAACACATCACTAACACACTATTACATGACCAAAACTCCCTCCTCCCTTGCTGCATCAGACCTGCACGAAATTCATCATCCATTTTATCACAATTTAATTTTATTTCACACTCCAAAGACTATGGTTGAAGCCATGTCATCAAAGTGCAATTCTCTCACCTCATGTTCCATGAGGATTCATTCTCCTCCACACATGCCTCACAGATTCATTCTCCTCCACACATGCCTCACCTCATGTTCCATGAGGATTCATTCTCCTCCACTCATTCACTCTTATTCTTCTCTATAAATACCATGCCTAGATGAACCTTTGCTACACTTTGTTCATTTGCTAAGTTTAGTTTTTAGTTTTTCTCTAAGTTCTTCCTTTTTCTCTCAAATCTCAAGAGCATTCTTCTTCTTCATCTTGTTTCTTTTCCTTTTGAAACATCATCACACAACCTTGAAACACCACCCCACCACCTTGGATCATCATACAAACACCTAAACTTCCATTCTCAAACACAAGCTCACCAAGAACACATTTCCTTCCTTTTTCTTTCATCAAGGCCGAATCATCATCACCATCCTAGGAGGTGTTGCTCGAATCGTTTTCATCTTCAAGTCCAAGCTTTTTGTCTTCACTCTAGGTAGGAGTGTTTTCTAAACTTTGTCTTCTTGAAAATGAGTTCTTTCTAGCTTTCTCTTGGGTTTTCTTTTTGAAACTTTCTTTGGTTTCCTTTTCTTGTATTTTCGGCCTCTTGGCCTTGATGAGTACATGATAGCTCAATGATGAGGACTCCTAGATAATGACTATGTGTTCATCTCAAAGGAAACTCTAGAGCTTGAGGTTTTATTTTCTTTGAGTTCCAACTTTATTTTCTAACTCAAAATGATTTTTACTCAAGAATACCTTTACTTTTCTTGCTATTATGATTTCGGTTTCTTTGTTCCTTTCTTTAACATTTCGGTTACCATTTTCCTTTTTGATCTTTGAAGTTTTATTTGTTCAAAAAGTTTTGCTTTCTTTGAGCTTGATGATGATGTTCAAGAACCTTATAATTCCTTTGAGAACTTGGTTCAAGAACTCTAAAGCTCTCTTTATAATGAGATATGTGTTGGGTTATTATGTTGTTAAAGTCTTGGATGAGCTTTAGATCACCTTAAAATGAACCTTGCATCATGTTTATTTTATGCTTTGCACATCATGTTTACTTTCTTTGCTATCACTAAGTACCAAGGTAATAAAGGAACTTGCATTATCATGTTTATATTTCAAGTTCTCACCTAAATATCAAAGATAATAATATAATGCATACCATATTTATTTTATGCTTTGCACATCATGTTTACTTTCTTTGTTATCACTAAGTACCAAGGTAATAAAGGAGCTTGCATTATCATGTTTATATTTCAAGCTATGCATTATCATGTTTATGTTTCAAGTTCTCACCTAAATATCAAAGATAATAATATAATGCATCACATATTTATTTTATGCTCTCACTTTACTTTCTAGCAAAAACTAAAACAAGTGCATGAGCATGTTTATTTTTATGTCATCACTTTAATGAACCTAGAGCTCAAAGACTTGCCCATTGTTGTCTCAACAAAGGTCTAAAAATATTTATTGCTTTTGGTCCCTATTTCGGCCCTAAGAGGCTTTGGTGTTTCCAAGTATTGAAAACTGTGTTTTATAATTTTTCTAAGCTTATGTAAGTATAAGAAATATGTAGAACTAAGTTTTATGAATTTAGGACCTCTTGAGATAAAAATGATTTAGCTATTACCCTCTTAAGTATTTTTATGATTTTAGGTGATAAAAGTGTCCATAAATGAGTTTTGAAAGTTGAAAAAGGTTCCAAGAGAAACTAGTATTGTATGTGCTTTAGAAATTGTGTTTCATGTCTTTTATGGAGATGTTTGTTTAGTTCTGCCTTGCTATGTTTGGCCACTGTATGAGCTGTGTTAATAATGATAAGATGCTTATGTTTGAGTAAAAATAATGTTAAGACTCATATGTGAAAGATAGGATAAGTTAGGAACTAGAAAAGAATTAATTTGAGAGTTTTAGATCCCTTAATGATGGAATTTTCTGGATTCTGTCCAGCAAGGTTTAGAAATGATAATCATGGTTCTAAATTAGTTTAAATGTGTAGGAATGACTCATAATTGGTTTAGGGCTTAATCTTGATGCTTTAGGAACAAAGCTGGACTTAGAAAGAGTCATTGTTGTGACTCCTAGGTACCCGTAAAGTTGGGATTTTAAATTCTGCATCCTTGAGGTCTAGAGATGTTCTTGACCATAGTGTGAGGTGAGAAATACTTAGTTATAACCTCATAGGTTCCCAAGAGACTAGGTTTTGATGATTTATAATTTAGATTGTGAGTTAAGGACCTTAAGGGTCGATGCATAAGACATTAAGAAGTCTTGAGTTTTTATGATGCTTAATTTTATGCAAGTATGATATATGATACATGAGCTTTATCTATGTGAGTATGATGAGTTTGGAATATATGCTATAATCTATGTAAGAATGATGAGTTTGAAATATATGTTATGATGTTTATCTATGTGAGAATGATGTATTAGAAGAATATGCTTGATGATGCATGAACCCTAAAATGTTTTATTGACGATACGTGAGGAAATGATTATTGAGATGTTAAGTTGTGTGATTAGCTTGTGGCATGAATTTTGGTTTGAAGGAAATTCAGTTTAACAGCCGTTATGCTGCCGAATTTCTATCAAACCTAAAAGGGTTGAAAAATGTTTTAAAGTACCATATGAGTTGAAAACCCTGGGTGACACTGGTTCGGCCGAGCACCCCCAGGATATTTTTATGTGACAAGCATTGAGACGTACTTCTCCTGCTACGGTGAGGAGGAGGCAAATCCATGAGGGTATGTGCAGATGCAGCCTTACCAAAGCGGACAATTCTTTGTGCACTCGAGGCCAGTAGAACGTTTCAAAGAATGAAATATGTTTATGTTACCCCCTCATTTTACCCCATATTAAATCTAGTGACAACTAGTTAGGATTGAGCTCATTCCTAGGCGATTAGGTGAGACGGAGATAGGAGGTTATGATAAAAATCGCTGGGGCGGTGTATCGGTTGGAAATAGGTGGATATGTTTTAAGAGGGTGGTTTTTGAGAAAAAGAACAAAAGAGATATGATGCTTTTAAGTCACTTAAGTATGAGAAAAGTAAGAGTTGTAATATGCCCTTATGCCACTTGCATGAATCTAGATTGTTGTGATTCGTTGATTTATGTGCTCAAGTATTGCCATACATTCATGCTTAAACATGTTGCATTCATGACATCAAGATGCATACTAAAAGAAATGGACCTTGGATAAATAGTTTCATAAACCCTAATAATGAATCTCATATGCATGAACACCTTTTATAAATAAACCCAAGGTTCCTGAGGATGTGAACGATGTAACCCTAGAATAGGAGATTCCCTCTTGAGATTCTTTAGTAAGATTCTCACTCTTTTCTCTTCTTTTTCTCGCTTCCGTCACATCTTCAGAGACTGATGGCGACATTCGTGGTCTTCATTGACACATCCGTCCGAGAGGCGCCCCTAACGAGGAGCTCACGCTCAGTCTACACGTATGCCCACTCCTGCCACCTTGCGTTCTTGGATCAGTTACACTCCATTTCCTCGGGTTCTAGTAGGAGATGTTTTAGGGGAGGCTTAGTGCACACACTCACATGTAGACTGGATAAACCTGCTTTTGTTTTGAGGTTATTCACTATAGGTGCACTCGGGTAGTGATGGTTTACTTTATGTTACTTTACGTTTCCCTGTTTCTATTGTACTTCCTTTCTGCTGTATTACAAGCTCTACCCGTCCCAATGAGGGTATGACTACTTATGTATTCTAAGTTATGTTATTAATGAAGCGTTTCTCTTGTTGTGATGATTTATGCTTAGCTGTTATATGTTTCCATTTCTGTGTTTCTCTATGAGTGTTAAGCGTGCTTTATATTCCTATTATTCGATTAGACTAAGAACGTGGCTCTCACTTTGTTGTGTGTTAAAAAAAAAAAAAATTTACTCGTAATTTTCCTTAAGTATTTTAAGAAAAGGATGAGACTATGAAGTAATAGCCTAATGTTTAACCTAATGTGTTCTAGAAAGTTGGGTTAAAAATTAGGGTGTTACATTATGGTATCGAGGCGATTCGATTCTCATGGAGCCTGAGGATTGGACTGACTATGCTTTATGAGCATTATACGATAGTTATGTCATGTGTTGAAGCTTGCTGGGGATAAGCTATAGGATAGGCATACATGACCATTCTTTGTGTGTGCCATGGTAACTAGCTCATTTCACATGGAATGTTGGGCCCGATCAACTCGGTGTTTCTTTGTTTGATGTGTTTAGGAACCAATGCCACCGCTGACGACCTAGGGCTACGGCCGGAGATAATCAAGACAATGCGACTGCTGCTGCTGTTCGTGACATGGCCCGAGCCATGGAACGTATGTTCGAAAGGATGAATCAACAAGCGCCGCTGCTCCTGCTCCCCTGCTGAAGCAATCGAGCAAGCTCGCCGGTGAGTTCCGCAAGGCGAATCCACCAGTGTTCAGAGGGGCCCTGGATCCCGACAAGGCTGACGAGTGGATCAAGGATATGGAGAAGATCTACTCCATGGTTGCCTGCTCAGAGGAACAAAAGGTTACTTTTGCTGCCTTCATGCTGAAATCTGACGCCGAAGTTCGGTGGACCCGGCACCAAGATCGCTAGAAGGCTGCTGGGAACGTCATTGGTAGGAACTGTTCAAGACCTACTTCTACGAGAAGTATTTTCCGGAGTCTGTGAGGAATGCAAAGGACATCGATTCATGCAATCTGACCCAGGTGGGTCTTACGTCGCCCGACACGGCAAAGTTCGAGGAGCTAATCAAGTTCTCGAGTGTTTCAAGGGAATCCAGATGAAGTATGGAAGTGCGTCAGAAATGCAGGCGGGGTTATTTGTGGAGTTGAATTACGCAGTAGCACACATGGAGATTAGGGACTTTCCAACCCTAGTCAACAAGTGTCGCATCATGGAAGAAGGTCGGAAGAAGATCAATGCTTCAAGGGCAGAACGAGCCAAGGGGCTAGGACCTCAAGCCCCAAGGTTCAAGCCACGTCAGTCAAGGAACCACTACAACCCCTACCAGAGCAACTAGTTCAGGCAACAACCAACACATCAACAACAACAACGACCACCATTCCCTCAGCAGACTAGACCTCAAGCATGACCATCTTTTCAACATAACGGTCAGAGGAACTTCAACAACAACCAACAACGAGGGTAGGCGGTCCTCGGTTTAACCAAGGAGGGTCCAGCGGGGCCAAGAACAAGGGGCCACAAGGAACCCCTGCTGCTTACCCCGAAGCCGCACCTATGGATGTCTGTCCCAAGTGCGGGAAGAATCACGGGAACCGCCCATGCCTAGCCGGTCGAGCAGCGTGTTTCAAGTGTGGCAAGCCTGGCCACTATGCAAAGGACTGCACTAGCAGAGGGACACCGAACCAGAACCCCCGACCACAACACCAAGGAAGAGTCTTCACCCTCAACCGCGAAGACGCCCGAGAAATCCAACGATCTCATTCAAGGTATGTGCAAAGTAAATGGTAAACCCTTAACTGTACTATATGACTCTGGTGCTACTCATTCTTTTATATCACTTGCTAGTGTCGAGTCCTTAAATCTGAGAGTCTCTAAACTTCCTTTTGATCTTATTGTTTCTACTCCTACCAATCGTCCTATTAATACTTATCATTGTTGTTTAAACTGTCATCTTGTTGTAGAAAATAGGTCCTTTAACATAGATTTAATTTGTTTACCCTTGAAAGACATAGGAATTATCTTAGGCATGGATTGGCTTCACGCCAACAAAGGTGTTACTAGACTGTGGAACCCAAACCGTAGTTTTTCCTTGTCCTCCGAAAACATCACTCGACCCATTAGGTTGTACCTAAACTCTGTAGTGGTCTTACGTAGTGGGGAGAAAACGATGGGATATGTTCTCCTAGCCGCTTGCGATGTAGACTTTGAGCAAAACCTAGGTGAGATACCTGTGGTGAGAGACTATCCCGAAGTATTCCCGGATGAGATACCCGAATTCACTCCCGAAAGAGAAGTTGAGTTCTCCATAGAATTGGTTCCTGGAACAGGACCAATCTCTATTGCCCCATATAGGATGTCACCCATGGAGCTAACAGAACTAAAAACCAGCTTGGAGGAACTGTTGGAGAAAAGTTTTATAAGGCCGAGTGCTTCACCTTGGGGCGCACCGGTCTTATTTGTGAAGAAGAAGGATGGAAGTATGAGGATGTGTATAGATTATAGGCAATTGAACCAAGTGACCATAAAGAATAAGTACCCATTGCCTAGGATTGATGATCTTATGGACGATTGAAAGGAGCGAGAGTGTTTTCTAAGATCGATTTGAGGTCTGGTTACCATCAGTTAGGGTTAGAGATTCGGACATTCCTAAAACCGCCTTCGAACTCGGTATGGACACTTTGAGTTCAATGTGATGTCTTTCGGTTTGACGAATGCTCCTGCAGTTTTTATGGATTACATGAATAGGATCTTTCGACCCTATTTAGATCAATTCGTGGTTGTGTTCATAGATGATATTCTCATCTATTCGAAAACCCACGAGGAGCATGAGCGTCATTTGAGGCTGGTTTTAGAGGTACTAAAAGTGAAGAAGTTGTACGCATAAAGCTTTCTAAGTGTGGATTTTGGTTAGAGGAAGTAAAGTTCTTAGGACATGTTGTGTCAAAAGGTGGCATAGTCGACCCAAGTAAGATAGAAGGTGATGAATTGGGATAGACCAACCTCTCAGAATCGAGATTAGAAGCTTTTTGGGTTTAGCTGGTTATTATCGTAGGTTTATCAAAGGATTTTCCCAGTTAGCCCTACCCTTAACCAAGCTCACTAGGAAGAATACCCCGTTTGAGTGGAACACCAAATGTGAAAAGAGTTTCCTAGAGCTTAAGGAAAAGCTCACCTCAACCCCGGTTTTGGTTTTACCCGACCCCAATGTACCCTTTGAGGTATATTGTGATGCTTCGGCAAGGGTTTAGGTTGTGTGTTGATGCGAGAATAGGCAAGTGGTAGCCTATGCATCCGGACAACTCAAGCCCCACGAGGTAACCTACCCCACCCATGACCTAGAGTTAGCGACCATCGTGTTTGCCCTCAAGATGTGGAGACACCATTTGTATGGTGTAAGGTTTGAAGTGTTCTCCGATCATAAGAGTCTCAAGCATCTCTTTGATCAAAAGGAGTTAAACATGAGGCAGAGGAGATGGATGGAATTCCTCAAGGACTACGATTTCGGCTTAAGTTACCACCTCGGCAAGGCTAATGTAGTCGCCGACGCCTTAAGTCGAAAATCGTTATGTTTGTCAAGTATGATGGTTAATGAAGTTGGGTTAATAGAACAGTTTAGGAATATGAATCTGGGGATGTATGTGACTGAGAATGGCATCGTGATGAGTCATCTCACGGTGACCAAGTGGGTTTAAGCAAAGGATCATGCTTGCCCAAAGAGAAAATGAGGACTTTATGGAGACAATAGAGGCGATTAAGGCCGATAAATTGAAGGGTTTTGAGCAAGGCCCCGATCGGTTATGGAGGTTTGAGGCGAATCTGCGTGCCCCAAGATGGCGACCTCCGAGAGAAAATCTTGGAGGAGGCTCATAAGAGTCACTTTGCCATTCATCCTGGTGCTACCAAGATGTATCAGGACTTAAAGAGGATGTTTTGGTGGCCCAGACTAAAGAAGGATGTGGTCGCTGGGTAAGTAAGTGTTTGGTCCGCCAAAAGGTTAAGATCGAACACCAAAACCTTCGGCATGTTGCAACCCCTGTCAATCCTCGAGTGGAAGTGGGAGAGTATATCGATGGACTTCGTAGAACAGATTGCCAAAGACCCAAGCTGGCCATGATCTTTGTATGGGTGATAGTGGATCGGTGACCAAGTCGGCTCACTTTCTACCTATTCGAGACACGTACTCATTGGATAAATTGGCTCAACTTTACATCCAAGAGATAGTAAGGTTGCATGGAGTGCCGTCGACGATAATCTCGGATAAAGATCCGCGGTTTACGCCACGTTTTGGGGAGCCTTTCAAAAGGCATTTGGTTCAAAGTCGTAGCTTGAGCACCGCTACCACCCTCAGACGGATGGCCAATCGGAAAGAACCATCTAAACCCTGGAGGATATCTTTGAGAGCCTGTGTCTTAGACCGAGAAAGGAAGTTGGGATAAGTACATGCCATTAATCGAATTTGCGTATAACAACGCTTATCACGCAAAGTATCGATATGGCACCGTCTGAAGCATTGTATGGAAGAAAGTGCCAATCACCCTTGTGTTGGTATGAACCCGGAGAACAAAGTGTCTTAGGACTGATATAGTGAGGGAAACGACGAGCAAATCAAAAGGATTAAGGATAGAATCCTAACCGCTCAAAGTCGGCAAAAGAGCTATGCGGACAAAAGGCGTAAGCCCTTGGAGTTCCAAGAAGGAGAACATGTATTTCTAAGAATCACTCCCACTACAGGAATAGGAAGAGCCATGAAAGTCAAAAAGTTGAGTCCCCGATTTCTCGGCCCTTTTGAAATTCTTCAGAGAATTGGATCTGTAGCCTACAAAATAGCCCTGCCGCCCAATCTGTCAAATCTTCATGATGTCTTTCACGTCTCTCAGTTGCGTAAATATGAGTCCGACCCTAGTCATGTCCTAGAACCAGAGCATGTACAGTTAAGAGAGGACCTCACTTTCAATGTACCTCCTACGAGGATCGTGGATCACGGGGTCAAGCAGTTAAGGAACAAGTCTGTTCCTTTGGTGAAAGTGGCGTGGGGACGAGACAAGACAGAAGAGTATACATGGGAGCTGGAGTCAGAAATGAGGATGAAGTATCCAGAGATTTTCTAAGGTAACAAATTTCGAGGACGAAATTCTTTTTAAGGAGGGGAGTAATGTAACGCCCCGATTTTCTGCTAGAGTGAAAATGACCGAAATACCCCTGAGGTCATTTTCGGCCCAGACTCGAGGAAAGCCGATCCGGCAAGACTCAAGGGCAAACTCAATGTTGGAAGGGGATTAGATGACCTGTGTACCTTTCCGGAATCGAAAATCTCGTTTTTCGAGTTTTCGGGTCAAAATGACCAAAACGCCCCTGCGGTGTTTTACCTATTTGCAAGTGCCGGATGAACCCGAAACTTCTCTAGATGGTTTTAAAAGGCATTTTTATGTATTCTACGACCTCAGTTTTAATTATGGAGGTCCCGGGCAAAATTAGTGCAAAATTACGATTTTACCCCTAGTTTCGTGTTTTTACGCTTAATCGCGTGATTAAGCAAACCTAAGCAATATTAGGCTCTAATCGAAGATTAATTAATTTCCATAATTAATCTTGAGTCAAAATAATTTATTAAAGTTGATTAGAACCTAAAAGTGCTTAATTACAACTTAAAATCTTATTTTAAATTCAAGATTTCTAGTCATGGAATCTTGAATAGTGTTTTCTCTCCAATTCATTAAATTATGGAATTTTGTCTACGTTGTTTTATTCATAAAATGAATTTAAAATCTCCTAAATATGTATGAGTACTCCTTAATCATGTCATAAAGGTTCCTAATCACATTCTTAGTCACCTAAACTTATGCTTAATGACTCCTAACCTTACACCTAAGCTAATACACCCCTAAACACATCACTAACACACTATTACATGACCAAAACTCCCTCCTCCCTTGCTGCATCAGACCTGCACGAAATTCATCATCCATTTTATCACAATTTAATTTTATTTCACACTCCAAAGACTATGGTTGAAGCCATGTCATCAAAGTGCAATTCTCTCACCTCATGTTCCATGAGGATTCATTCTCCTCCACACATGCCTCACAGGATTCATTCTCCTCCACACATGCCTCACCTCATGTTCCATGAGGATTCATTCTCCTCCACTCATTCACTCTTATTCTTCTCTATAAATACCATGCCTAGATGAACCTTTGCTACACTTTGTTCATTTGCTAAGTTTAGTTTTTTAGTTTTTCTCTAAGTTCTTCCTTTTTCTCTCAAATCTCAAGAGCATTCTTCTTCTTCATCTTCTTCTTTTTCCTTTTGAAACATCATCACACAACCTTGAAACACCACCCCACCACCTTGGATCATCATACAAACACCTAAACTTCCATTCTCAAACACAAGCTCACCAAGAACACATTTCCTTCCTTTTTCTTTCATCAAGGCCGAATCATCATCACCATCCTAGGAGGTGTTGCTCGTATCGTTTTCATCTTCAAGTCCAAGCTTTTTGTCTTCACTCTAGGTAGGAGTGTTTTCTAAACTTTGTCTTCTTGAAAATGAGTTCTTTCTAGCTTTCTCTTGGGTTTTCTTTTTGAAACTTTCTTTGGTTTCCTTTTCTTGTATTTTCGGCCTCTTGGCCTTGATGAGTACATGATAGCTCAATGATGAGGACTCCTAGATAATGACTATGTGTTCATCTCAAAGGAAACTCTAGAGCTTGAGGTTTTATTTTCTTTGAGTTCCAACTTTATTTTCTAACTCAAAAATGATTTTTACTCAAGAATACCTTTACTTTTCTTGCTATTATGATTTCGGTTTCTTTGTTCCTTTCTTTAACATTTCGGTTACCATTTTTCTTTTTGATCTTTGAAGTTTTATTTGTTCAAAAAGTTTTGCTTTCTTTGAGCTTGATGATGATGTTCAAGAACCTTATAATTCCTTTGAGAACTTGGTTCAAGAACTCTAAAGCTCTCTTTATAATGAGATATGTGTTGGGTTATTATGTTGTTAAAGTCTTGGATGAGCTTTAGATCACCTTAAAATGAACCTTGCATCATGTTTATTTTATGCTTTGCACATCATGTTTACTTTCTTTGCTATCACTAAGTACCAAGGTAATAAAGGAACTTGCATTATCATGTTTATATTTCAAGTTCTCACCTAAATATCAAAGATAATAATATAATGCATACCATATTTATTTTATGCTTTGCACATCATGTTTACTTTCTTTGTTATCACTAAGTACCAAGGTAATAAAGGAGCTTGCATTATCATGTTTATATTTCAAGCTATGCATTATCATGTTTATGTTTCAAGTTCTCACCTAAATATCAAAGATAATAATATAATGCATCACATATTTATTTTATGCTCTCACTTTACTTTCTAGCAAAAACTAAAACAAGTGCATGAGCATGTTTATTTTTATGTCATCACTTTAATGAACCTAGAGCTCAAAGACTTGCCCATTGTTGTCTCAACAAAGGTCTAAAAATATTTATTGCTTTTGGTCCCTATTTCGGCCCTAAGAGGCTTTGGTGTTTCCAAGTATTGAAAACTATGTTTTATAATTTTTCTAAGCTTATGTAAGTATAAGAAATATGTAGAACTAAGTTTTATGAATTTAGGACCTCTTGAGATAAAAATGATTTAGCTATTACCCTCTTAAGTATTTTTATGATTTTAGGTGATAAAAGTGTCCATAAATGAGTTTTGAAAGTTGAAAAAGGTTCCAAGAGAAACTAGTATTGTATGTGCTTTAGAAATTGTGTTTCATGTCTTTTATGGAGATGTTTGTTTCGGTTCTGCCTTGCTATGTTTGGCCACTGTATGAGCTGTGTTAATAATGATAAGATGCTTATGTTTGAGTAAAAATAATGTTAAGACTCATATGTGAAAGATAGGATAAGTTAGGAACTAGAAAAGAATTAATTTGAGAGTTTTAGATCCCTTAATGATGGAATTTTCTGGATTCTGTCCAGCAAGGTTTAGAAATGATAATCATGGTTCTAAATTAGTTTAAATGTGTAGGAATGACTCATAATTGGTTTAGGGCTTAATCTTGATGCTTTAGGAACAAACTGGACTTAGAAAGAGTCATTGTTGTGACTCCTAGGTACCCGTAAAGTTGGGATTTTAAATTCTGCATCCTTGAGGTCTAGAGATGTTCTTGACCATAGTGTGAGGTGAGAAATACTTAGTTATAACCTCATAGGTTCCCAAGAGACTAGGTTTTGATGATTTATAATTTAGATTGTGAGTTAAGGACCTTAAGGGTCGATGCATAAGACATTAAGAAGTCTTGAGTTTTTATGATGCTTAATTTTATGCAAGTATGATATATGATACATGAGCTTTATCTATGTGAGTATGATGAGTTTGGAATATATGCTATAATCTATGTAAGAATGATGAGTTTGAAATATATGTTATGATGTTTATCTATGTGAGAATGATGTATTAGAAGAATATGCTTGATGATGCATGAACCCTAAAATGTTTTATTGACGATACGTGAGGAAATGATTATTGAGATGTTAAGTTGTGTGATTAGCTTGTGGCATGAATTTTGGTTTGAAGGAAATTCAGTTTAACAGCCGTTATGCTGCCGAATTTCTATCAAACCTAAAAGGGTTGAAAAATGTTTTAAAGTACCATATAGTTGAAAACCCTGGGTGACACTGGTTCGGCCGAGCACCCCCAGGATATTTTTATGTGACAAGCATTGAGACGTACTTCTCCTGCTACGGTGAGGAGGAGGCAAATCCATGAGGGTATGTGCAGATGCAGCCTTACCAAAGCGGACAATTATTTGTGCACTCGAGGCCAGAGAACGTTTCAAAGAATGAAATATGTTTATGTTACCCCCTCATTTTACCCCATATTAAATCTAGTGACGACTAGTTAGGATTGAGCTCATTCCTAGGCGATTAGGTGAGACGGAGATAGGAGGTTATGATAAAAATCGCCGGGGCGGTGTATCGGTTGGAAATAGGTGGATATGTTTTAAGAGGGTGGTTTTTGAGAAAAAGAACAAAAGAGATATGATGCTTTTAAGTCACATAAGTATGAGAAAAGTAAGAGTTGTAATATGCCCTTATGCCACTTGCATGAATCTAGATTGTTGTGATTCGTTGATTTATGTGCTCAAGTATTGCCATACATTCATGCTTAAACATGTTGCATTCATGACATCAAGATGCATACTAAAAGAAATGGACCTTGGATAAATAGTTTCATAAACCCTAATAATGAATCTCATATGCATGAACACCTTTTATAAATAAACCCAAGGTTCCCGAGGATGTGAACGATGTAACCCTAGAATAGGAGATTCCTCTTGAGATTCTTTAGTAAGATTCTCACTCTTTTCTCTTCTTTTTCTCACTTAGTCACATCTTCGTGAGACTGATGGCGACATTCGTGGTCTTCATTGACACATCCGTCCGAGAGGCGCCCCTAACGAGGAGCTCACGCTCGTCTACACGTATGCCCACTCCTGCCTTGCGTTCTTGGATCGATTACACTCCATTTCCCAGGTTCTAGTAGCAGATGTTTTAGGGAGGCTTAGTGCACACACTCACATGTAGACTGGATAAACCTGCTTTTGTTTTGAGGTTATTCACTATAGGTGCACTCGGGTAGTGATGGTTTACTTTATGTTACTTTACGTTTCCCTGTTTCTATTGTACTTCCTTTCTGCTGTATTACAAGCTCTACCCGTCCCAATGAGGGTATGACTACTTATGTATTCTAAGTTATGTTATTAATGAAGCGTTTCTCTTGTTGTGATGATTTATGCTCAATTTGTTATATGTTTCCATTTCTGTGTTTCTCTATGAGTGTTAAGCGTGCTTTATATTCCTATTATTCGATTAGACTAAGAACGTGGCTCTCACTTTGTTGTGTGTTTAAAAAAAAAAAAAAAAAATTTACTCGTAATTTTCCTTAAGTATTTTAAGAAAAGGATGAGACTATGAAGTAATAGCCTAATGTTTAACCTAATGTGTTCTAGAAAGTTGGGTTAAAAATTAGTGTGTTACATTATGGTATCAGAGCAGTTCGATTCTCATGGAGCCTGAGGATTGGACTGACTATGCTTTATGAGCATAATACGATAGTTATGTCATGTGTTAAAGCTTGCTAGGGATAAGCTATAGGATAGGCATACATGACCGCTGTTGCTGTGTGTGCCATGGTAACTAGCTCATTTCACATGGAATGTTGGGCCTGATCAACTCAGTGTTTTGCTGTTTGATGTGTTTAGGAACCAATGCCACCGCGACGACAGCCTAGGGCTACGGCCGGAGATAATCAAGACAATGCGATCGCCGCTTTGCTCGTGACATGGCCCGAGCCATGGAACGTATGTTCGAAAGGATGAATCAACAAGCGCCTGCTGCTCCTGCTCCCCCTGCTGCTGAAGCAATCGAGCAAGCCTGCTTCGGTGAGTTTCGCAAGGCGAATCCACCAGTGTTCAGAGGGGCCCTGGATCCCAACAAGGCTGACGAGTGGATCAAGGATATGGAGAAGATCTACTCCGTGGTTGCCTGCTCGTCGGAGGAACACGAGGTTACTTTTGCTGCCTTCATGCTGAAATCTGACGCCGAGTTCTGGTGGACCGGCACCCGAAGATTGCTAGAAGCTGCTGGGAACGTCATTGACTGGGAACTGTTCAAGACCTACTTCTATGAGAAGTATTTTCCGGAGTCTGTGAGGAATGCAAAGGACATCGAATTCATGCAACTGACCCAGGGTGGGTCTTACGTCGCCAAGACACGGCAAAGAACGAGGAGCTAATCAAGTTCTCGCGAGTGTTTCAAGGGAATCCAGGATGAAGTATGGAAGTGCGTCAAGTACGAGGCGGGTTGATCTGGAGTTGAATTACGCAGTAGCACACATGGAGATTAGGGACTTTCCAACCCTAGTCAACAAGTGTCGCATCATGGAAGAAGGTCGGAAGAAGATCAATGCTTCAAGGGCAGAACGAGCCAAGGGGCTAGGACCTCAAGCCCCAAGGTTCAAGCCACGTCAGTCAAGGAACCACTACAACCCCTACCAGAGCAACCAGTTCAGGCAACAACCAACACATTAACAACAACAACGACCACCATTCCCTCAGTAGACTAGACCTCAAGCACGACCATCTTTTCAACATAACGGTCAGAGGAACTTCAACAACAACCAACAACGAGGGCCGGGCGGTCCTCGGTTTAACCAAGGAGGGTCCAGCGGGGCCAAGAACAAGGCGCCACAAGGAACCCGCTGCTTACCCCCGGCCGCACCTATGGATGTCTGTCCCAAGTGCGGGAAGAATCACGGGAACCGCCCATGCCTAGCCGGTCAGAACGCGTGTTTCAAGTGTGGCAAGCCTTGCCACTATGCAAAGGACTGCACTAGCAGAGGGACACCGAACCAGAACCCCCGACCACAACACCAAGGAAGAGTCTTCACCCTCAACGCGGAAGACGCCCAGAAATCCAACGATCTCATTCAAGGTATGTGCAAAGTAAATGGTAAACCCTTAACTGTACTATATGACTCTGGTGCTACTCATTCTTTTATATCACTTGCTAGTGTCGAGTCCTTAAATCTGAGAGTCTCTAAACTTCCTTTTGATCTTATTGTTTCTACTCCTACCAATCATCCTATTAATACTTATCATTGTTGTTTAAACTGTCATCTTGTTGTAGAAAATAGGTTCTTTAACATAGATTTAATTTGTTTACCCTTGAAAGACATAGGAATTATCTTAGGCATGGATTGGCTTCACGCCAACAGTGTGTTACTAGACTGTGGAACCCAAACCGTAGTTTTTCCTTGTCCTCCCAAAAACATCACTCGACCCATTAGGTTGTACCTAAACTCTGTAGTGGTCTTCTGTAGTGGGGAGAAAACGATGGGATATGTTCTCCTAGCCGCTTGCGATGTAGACTTTGAGCAAAACCTAGGTGAGATACCTGTGGTGAGAGACTATCCCGAAGTATTCCCGGATGAGATACCCGAATTCACTCCCGAAAGAGAAGTTGAGTTCTCCATAGAATTGGTTCCTGGAACAGGACCAATCTCTATTGCCCCATATAGGATGTCACCCATGGAGCTAGCAGAACTAAAAACCCAGTTGGAGGAACTGTTGGAGAAAAGTTTTATAAGGCCGAGTGCTTTACCTTGGGGCGCTCCGGTCTTATTTGTGAAGAAGAAGGATGGAAGTATGAGGATGTGTATAGATTATAGGCAATTGAACCAAGTGACCATAAAGAATAAGTACCCATTGCCTAGGATTGATGATCTTATGGACCAGTTGAAAGGAGCAAGAGTGTTTTCTAAGATCGATTTGAGGTCCAGTTACCATCGATTAGGGTTAGAGATTCGGACATTCCTAAAACCGCCTTCGAACTCGGTATGGACACTTTGAGTTCAATGTGATGTCTTTCGGTTTGACGAATGCTCCTTGATTTTTATGGATTACATGAATAGGATCTTTCGACCCTATTTAGATCAATTCGTGGTTGTGTTCATAGATGATATTCTCATCTATTCGAAAACCCACGAGGAGCATGAGCGTCATTTGAGGCTGGTTTTAGAGGTACTAAAAGTGAAGAAGTTGTACGCAAAGCTTTCTAAGTGTGGATTTTGGTTAGAGGAAGTAAAGTTCTTAGGACATGTTGTGTCAAAAGGTGGCATAGCTGTCGACCCAAGTAAGATAGAAGTCGTGATGAATTGGGATAGACCAACCTCTGTTAGAGATTAGAAGCTTTTTGGGTTTAGCTGGTTATTATCGTAGGTTTGTCAAAGGATTTTCCCAGTTAGCCCTACCCTTAACCAAGCTCACTAGGAAGAATACCCCGTTTGAGTGGAACACCGAATATGAAAAGAGTTTCCTAGAGCTTAAGGAAAAGCTCACCTCAACCCCGGTTTTGGTTTTACCCGACCCCAATGTACCCTTTGAGGTATATTGTGATGCTTCTGGCAAGGGTTTAGGTTGTGTGTTGATGCAAAATAGGCAAGTGGTAGCCTATGCATCCAGACAACTCAAGCCCCACGAGGTAACCTACCCCACCCATGACCTAGAGTTAGCAGCCATCGTGTTTGCCCTCAAGATGTGGAGACACCATTTGTATGGTGTAAGGTTTGAAGTGTTCTCCGATCATAAGAGTCTCAAGCATCTCTTTGATCAAAAGGAGTTAAACATGAGGCAGAGGAGATGGATGGAATTCCTCAAGGACTACGATTTCGGCTTAAGTTACCACCCCGGCAAGGCTAATGTAGTCGCCGACGCCTTAAGTCGAAAATCATTATGTTTGTCAAGTATGATGGTTAATGAAGTTGGGTTAATAGAACAGTTTAGGAATATGAATCTGGGGATGTATGTGTCGAGAATGGCATCGTGATGAGTCATCTCACGGTGACGATGGGTTTAAGCAAAGGATCATGCTTGCCCAAAGAGAAAATGAGGACTTTATGGAGACAATAGAGGCAGTTAAGGCCGGTAAATTGAAGGGTTTTGAGCAAGGCCCTGACTGGTTGTGGAGGTTTGAGGGGCGAATCTGCGTGCCCCAAGATGGCGACCTCCGAGAGAAAATCTTGGAGGAGGCTCATAAGAGTCACTTTGCCATTCATCCTGGTGCTACCAAGATGTATCAGGACTTAAAGAGGATGTTTTGGTGGCCTGGACTAAAGAAGGATGTGGTCGCCTGGGTAAGTAAGTGTTTGGTCTGCCAAAAGGTTAAGATCGAACACCAAAAACCTTCTGGCATGTTGCAACCCCTGTCAATCCCTGAGTGGAAGTGGGAGAGTATATCGATGGACTTCGTAACAGGATTGCCAAAGACCCAAGCTGGCCATG
The DNA here is from genome assembly GCA_031216105.1 of Dalbergia cultrata. Taxonomy (NCBI): domain Eukaryota; kingdom Viridiplantae; phylum Streptophyta; class Magnoliopsida; order Fabales; family Fabaceae; genus Dalbergia; species Dalbergia cultrata. The sequence goes on along the minus strand of CM062344.1, from coordinate 35,838,102 downwards.
ATGCTGTATGGGTGATAGTGGATCGACTAACCAAGTCAGCTCACTTTCTACCTATTCGAGTCACGTACTCATTGGATAAATTGGCTCAGCTTTACATCCAAGAGATAGTAAGGTTGCATGGAGTGCCGTCGACGATAATCTCAGATAAAGATCCGCGGTTTACGTCACGTTTTTGGGGAGCCTTTCAAAAGGCATTTGGTTCAAAGCTGTGCTTGAGCACTGCTTACCACCCTTAGACGGATGGCCAATCGGAAAGAACCATCTAAACCCTGGAGGGTATGCTGAGAGCCTGTGTCTTAGACCAGAAAGGAAGTTGGGATAAGTACATGCCATTAATCTTATTTGCGTATAACAACAGTTATCACGCAAGTATCGGTATGGCACCGTACGAAGCATTGTATGGAAGAAAGTGCCAATCACCCTTGTGTTGGTATGAACCCGGAGAACAAAGTGTCTTAGGACCTGATATAGTGAGGGAAACGACGGAGCAAATCAAAAGGATTAAGGATAGAATCCTAACCGCTCAAAGTCGGCAAAAGAGCTATGCGGACAAAAGGCGTAAGCCCTTGGAGTTCCAAGAAGGAGAACATGTATTTCTAAGAATCACTCCCACTACAGGAATAGGAAGAGCCATGAAAGTCAAAAAGTTGAGTCCCCGATTTCTCGGCCCTTTTGAAATTCTTCAGAGAATTGGATCTGTAGCCTACAAAATAGCCCTGCCGCCCAATCTGTCAAATCTTCATGATGTCTTTCACGTCTCTCAGTTGCGTAAATATGAGTCCGACCCTAGTCATGTCCTAGAACCAGAGCATGTACAGTTAAGAGAGGACCTCACTTTCAATGTACCTCCTACGAGGATCGTGGATCACGGGGTCAAGCAGTTAAGGAACAAGTCTGTTCCTTTGGTGAAAGTGGCGTGGGGACGAGACAAGACAGAAGAGTATACATGGGAGCTGGAGTCAGAAATGTGGATGAAGTATCCAGAGATGTTCTAAGGTAACAAATTTCGAGGACTAAATTCTTTTAAGGAGGAGTAATGTAACGCTCGATTTTCGCTAGAGTGAAAATGACCGAAATACCCTCGAGGTCATTTTCGCCGCAATCGAGGAAAGCCGATCTGGCAGTACTCGAAGGGCAAACTCAATGTTGGAAGGGGATTAGATGACCTGTGTACCTTTCCGAAATCGAAAATCTCGCTGAAGTTTTCGGGTCAAAATGACCAAAACGCCCTGCGGTGTTTTACCTATTTGCAAGTGCCGGATGAACCCGAAACTTCTCTAGATGGTTTTAAAAGGCATTTTTATGTATTCTACGACCTCAGTTTTAATTATGGAGGTCCCGGGCAAAATTAGTGCAAAATTACGATTTTACCCCTAGTTTCGTGTTTTTACGCTTAATCGCGTGATTAAGCAAACCTAAGCAATATTAGGCTCTAATCGAAGATTAATTAATTTCCATAATTAATCTTGAGTCAAAATAATTTATTAAAGTTGATTAGAACCTAAAAGTGCTTAATTACAACTTAAAATCTTATTTTAAATTCAAGATTTCTAGTCATGGAATCTTGAATAGTGTTTTCTCTCTCCAATTCATTAAATTATGGAATTTTGTCTACGTTGTTTTATTCATAAAATGAATTTAAAATCTCCTAAATATGTATGAGTACTCCTTAATCATGTCATAAAGGTTCCTAATCACATTCTTAGTCACCTAAACTTATGCTTAATGACTCCTAACCTTACACCTAAGCTAATACACCCCTAAACACATCACTAACACACTATTACATGACCAAAACTCCCTCCTCCCTTGCTGCATCAGACCTGCACGAAATTCATCATCCATTTTATCACAATTTAATTTTATTTCACACTCCAAAGACTATGGTTGAAGCCATGTCATCAAAGTGCAATTCTCTCACCTCATGTTCCATGAGGATTCATTCTCCTCCACACATGCCTCCCAGGATTCATTCTCCTCCACACATGCCTCACCTCATGTTCCATGAGGATTCATTCTCCTCCACTCATTCACTCTTATTCTTCTCTATAAATACCATGCCTAGATGAACCTTTGCTACACTTTGTTCATTTGCTAAGTTTAGTTTTTAGTTTTTCTCTAAGTTCTTCCTTTTTCTCTCAAATCTCAAGAGCATTCTTCTTCTTCATCTTCTTCTTTTTCCTTTTGAAACATCATCACACAACCTTGAAACACCACCCCACCACCTTGGATCATCATACAAACACCTAAACTTCCATTCTCAAACACAAGCTCACCAAGAACACATTTCCTTCCTTTTTCTTTCATCAAGGCCGAATCATCATCACCATCCTAGGAGGTGTTGCTCAGATCGCTTTCATCTTCAAGTCCAAGCTTTTTGTCTTCACTCTAGGTAGGAGTGTTTTCTAAACTTTGTCTTCTTGAAAATGAGTTCTTTCTAGCTTTCTCTTGGGTTTTCTTTTTGAAACTTTCTTTGGTTTCCTTTTCTTGTATTTTCGGCCTCTTGGCCTTGATGAGTACATGATAGCTCAATGATGAGGACTCCTAGATAATGACTATGTGTTCATCTCAAAGGAAACTCTAGAGCTTGAGGTTTTATTTTCTTTGAGTTCCAACTTTATTTTCTAACTCAAAAATGATTTTTACTCAAGAATACCTTTACTTTTCTTGCTATTATGATTTCGGTTTCTTTGTTCCTTTCTTTAACATTTAGGTTACCATTTTCCTTTTTGATCTTTGAAGTTTTATTTGTTCAAAAAGTTTTGCTTTCTTTGAGCTTGATGATGATGTTCAAGAACCTTATAATTCCTTTGAGAACTTGGTTCAAGAACTCTAAAGCTCTCTTTATAATGAGATATGTGTTGGGTTATTATGTTGTTAAAGTCTTGGATGAGCTTTAGATCACCTTAAAATGAACCTTGCATCATGTTTATTTTATGCTTTGCACATCATGTTTACTTTCTTTGCTATCACTAAGTACCAAGGTAATAAAGGAACTTGCATTATCATGTTTATATTTCAAGTTCTCACCTAAATATCAAAGATAATAATATAATGCATACCATATTTATTTTATGCTTTGCACATCATGTTTACTTTCTTTGTTATCACTAAGTACCAAGGTAATAAAGGAGCTTGCATTATCATGTTTATATTTCAAGCTATGCATTATCATGTTTATGTTTCAAGTTCTCACCTAAATATCAAAGATAATAATATAATGCATCACATATTTATTTTATGCTCTCACTTTACTTTCTAGCAAAAACTAAAACAAGTGCATGAGCATGTTTATTTTTATGTCATCACTTTAATGAACCTAGAGCTCAAAGACTTGCCCATTGTTGTCTCAACAAAGGTCTAAAAATATTTATTGCTTTTGGTCCCTATTTCGGCCCTAAGAGGCTTTGGTGTTTCCAAGTATTGAAAACTATGTTTTATAATTTTTCTAAGCTTATGTAAGTATAAGAAATATGTAGAACTAAGTTTTATGAATTTAGGACCTCTTGAGATAAAAATGATTTAGCTATTACCCTCTTAAGTATTTTTATGATTTTAGGTGATAAAAGTGTCCATAAATGAGTTTTGAAAGTTGAAAAAGGTTCCAAGAGAAACTAGTATTGTATGTGCTTTAGAAATTGTGTTTCATGTCTTTTATGGAGATGTTTGTTTCGGTTCTGCCTTGCTATGTTTGGCCACTGTATGAGCTGTGTTAATAATGATAAGATGCTTATGTTTGAGTAAAAATAATGTTAAGACTCATATGTGAAAGATAGGATAAGTTAGGAACTAGAAAAGAATTAATTTGAGAGTTTTAGATCCCTTAATGATGGAATTTTCTGGATTCTGTCCAGCAAGGTTTAGAAATGATAATCATGGTTCTAAATTAGTTTAAATGTGTAGGAATGACTCATAATTGGTTTAGGGCTTAATCTTGATGCTTTAGGAACAAACTGGACTTAGAAAGAGTCATTGTTGTGACTCCTAGGTACCCGTAAAGTTGGGATTTTAAATTCTGCATCCTTGAGGTCTAGAGATGTTCTTGACCATAGTGTGAGGTGAGAAATACTTAGTTATAACCTCATAGGTTCCCAAGAGACTAGGTTTTGATGATTTATAATTTAGATTGTGAGTTAAGGACCTTAAGGGTCGATGCATAAGACATTAAGAAGTCTTGAGTTTTTATGATGCTTAATTTTATGCAAGTATGATATATGATACATGAGCTTTATCTATGTGAGTATGATGAGTTTGGAATATATGCTATAATCTATGTAAGAATGATGAGTTTGAAATATATGTTATGATGTTTATCTATGTGAGAATGATGTATTAGAAGAATATGCTTGATGATGCATGAACCCTAAAATGTTTTATTGACGATACGTGAGGAAATGATTATTGAGATGTTAAGTTGTGTGATTAGCTTGTGGCATGAATTTTGGTTTGAAGGAAATTCAGTTTAACAGCCGTTATCTTTGCCAATTTCTATCAAACCTAAAAGGGTTGAAAAATGTTTTAAAGTACCATATGAGTTGAAAACCCTGGGTGACACTGGTTCGGCCGAGCACCCCCAGGATATTTTTATGTGACAAGCATTGAGACGTACTTCTCCTGCTACGGTGAGGAGGAGGCAAATCCATGAGGGTATGTGCAGATGCAGCCTTACCAAAGCGGACAATTCGCTGTGCACTCGAGGCCAGTAGAACGTTTCAAAGAATGAAATATGTTTATGTTACCCCCTCATTTTACCCCATATTAAATCTAGTGACGACTAGTTAGGATTGAGCTCATTCCTAGGCGATTAGGTGAGACGGAGATAGGAGGTTATGATAAAAATCGCTGGGGCGGTGTATCGGTTGGAAATAGGTGGATATGTTTTAAGAGGGTGGTTTTTGAGAAAAAGAACAAAAGAGATATGATGCTTTTAAGTCACATAAGTATGAGAAAAGTAAGAGTTGTAATGTGCCCTTATGCCACTTGCATGAATCTAGATTGTTGTGATTCGTTGATTTATGTGCTCAAGTATTGCCATACATTCATGCTTAAACATGTTGCATTCATGACATCAAGATGTGTAACATCCCCAAATTTATAACTAAGATAAATATTAATTAGCGATAGCAAAACCAAGAGAATCTGGACAAATGTTATGAAACACAACAAATAGTCTACTTAAGTATGTCTAGAGAAAAATGCAAAGAATTACGAAAATGCCATCACTCAGTGGAAATTACGAAAATGCCCTTGCTATGTAAAGGAAATTACCAAACTACCCTTGCCTTATTAAATGACAAAGATACCCTTACTCTATGAATGGAATTACAAGAATACCACTATCATTGTCTAATTACAAAAATATCCACTAACATCTTTGCACAAAACATGGAAACATGTTTGCATAAAACATGGAGCATTTTCATCCAACATGTTTGCACAAAACATGGAAACGTGTTTGCACAAAACATGGAAACGTGTTTGCACAAAACATGGAAACATGTTTGCACAAAACAAGGAGCATTTTCATCCCAAAATTCAGCCAACATGTTTCCATAAATCATGCTCCAAGTGCTTTCCTTCTTCTATTTTTTTCTCTAATCTTTCCACTATAAATACTCCTCAAACTCTCTTCAATTCAGAAACTCCCTAAGTGTTCTTTCTTTCTTATTCTATCATTCTTCTTATGTTCTTCAAAAACTTCTCTTGATCCTCTAAACTTCATCCAAACACTTCAATCCTAAGTCCAAACTTTCACTAGCCCTCACAAGAGTTACAATCTTTAACTCTAGTGAGAAATATTTTCTTAAGCATTCAAGTTCTAGAGCCAAGATTCAAGGAGGGTCATCCACTCCAAAGACTCTTGTTCAAAGCTTAAGGAAGAAGAGAAGGACCCTTTTTAGACCCTACACAAGAGGTAGGAGCTTCATCTTTAATTGTTCAAGTATTGTTGGCTTCTAACCTTGATAGAATGCCTCAAGTTTGAGTTATTGTCAAAAGTTTTAAATGATTATTTGAAAAATATATTCTATTTTGTTATGAGTACCTTTATGATGTTATCAAACTCAAATATAACTTGAAAGGATTGTATGTGAAACCTGATTTAATAAAGGTAACTTAAGACATGAAAATGGTAGGTGCTGGAATTTCTAGTTGTTTCTGGCAGCAGGTACTTTGAAAGCTACTGTTCATAAAATATCAAGTATCTCGAAATTAAAATAATTTTACTATAAACTAGACTCATTATAGAACACTCTCCAAAAAGAATCACCCAAAACGGAGTTTTCTAGCTCAAGATATAAATTTTTAAAGTAGAGCCTAAGACTGAAACTTTAAATCTGACCTTGTAGTAGTAAAATAGGTGTAACTCACTCTAGAAAAATGCAAATGGACTGATTTCAACTTTGTTAGAGAGCTAACACATATAGGAATGCACCCATGTATGTTATGTATAAAGCTTTGTACCACGTAAATACAGAATGACAAATAAATTTTGGGATAGTGTACTGTGAAAGTGCAGTTTGGAAAGATTCTGGCTAAGGAAAGACTTGGTATTTAAGCATGTCCATTGTGACCCACCTCTCTTTCCTGGGAACCCTCCTATGCATGGTTTACAATGGATTTACACTATTCCAAAGATGTAAATGCTAAAATTTGATGATTTAGGAATTTGGAACTACCTTTACTAAGCTGAGATAACAAGTATACAGAGAATTATAAACTTTCTTCTAAAAGATGTCAAAACTATAAATAAAAGAATCAAGTCTTGTAAAAAGATAATTTTAAGAATTTAAGTAGAATAATAATCTTCAAGAGTTATACGAAAACCATAATAAGAATATATAAAGAACCTATAATAATATTTTGAAATGCATTAATGTATTAATGGAATTCTAAGAGTACAAAGAACACTAAGAGAAAAAGATAATACTAAGACATCCATTACCTCTTACGAACACCAGGAACTCAACTTGATAACTTTGGTTGGTTAATATGAATCATCTATGGAAGTGTTTACTATGAGATTTACATGATATTGTCCATGTTTTATGAAGTGATTTATAGTAATGTGAATGTATGGTGATGAATTATGAAATGATGAGGATGAATGATTGATTGCCTAGGATTTATTGTGATTACATGATAATATGCATACATTCATTTTCAAAAGAAATAATAAAAGTAAAGTTTGAAAAAGTAGCAATGAAAGTCTGGAAAAGTGGACTTGAGCTAAACTCACGGCTTAACCCCCTAAACCATTGAGATCACGGCAACGGAATGAAAACCAAAAAGGTTATGGCGACGGCCATGGTATGAGCTCATTACCCTTTTAGGGTGGTCTAAGGCATTGATGCATTCATCCCGTGAGTAATTAAGAAATATGTTGATGAAATAAATGAAAGATGATGATCACTAAACAAGTGAATGTTGAGGATGAGTAGTCATGAAATGCATGCAGCTCCTAAATGATTACTGCTTATTAGTGGTTTTACATGATATGCTTATATGTATGCTTGATGAAATACTGAATGAATATTTCTGCTAATGTTCAAGATTAGTGTAAAAGTAACTGCACTTCGGCTAATCACGTTTGTGAAAATTTGATAATTGAATCCTTACCTGTTCACCTTTTATAATAAACCCGAAGTGACTGGGACGACAACGATGACACTTTTAGTACAAGTAGGAACTCCTCGAGAAATCATGTATTTCTCACTCCTATGTTTATTTTCCGTTGTCGTTACCAGAGACAGACGTGTCCACCTAAAGCAACGAGGCCGTAGCTGAGGAAGGAGGTAGCACGTGAGGATTTCAAACCGTTCAAGTAGGAGCATTCCGAGCTTTAGTTACATTATAGTTTGTGAGAAACAATTAGTAATAGTAGAACTTATATTGTTATTTGTAATAACTTATCAGTATGATATATGCCCTGTTGTGACTTATGTATTAAGTGATTATATTCCAGTTTATGTGATAATTGTTCTACACTTAGTCTTTTATTCCGCTTATTTAATTAAGTGCGCAATGTAACTTGATTATTAACTATAAAAGCGCTATGTATTTCACTTCTCGTTACAGGCTTAAGTTTTCAAAAAAATTAATTTATTTAAAGAAAAAAAAAAAACTTCCATTATTTTTCTAAGTTAATTTCAAAAGAAAATTAATACAAGGCATAAGTGACAACTAATAGAATTCAAATGTGAACTTAAGCACAGTGGGGTTCTATTAGGGTGTTACAAGATGCATACTAAAAGAAATGGACCTTGGATAAATAGTTTCACAAACCCTAATAATGAATCTCATATGCATGAACACCTTTTATAAATAAACCCAAGGTTCCTGAGGATGTGAACGATGTAACCCTAGAATAGGAGATTCCTACTGAGATTCTTTAGTAAGATTCTCACTCTTTTCTCTTCTTTTTCTCGCTTAGTCACATCTTGAGAGACTGATGGCGACATTCGTGGTCTTCATTGACACATCCGTCCGAGAGGCACCCTAATCTAGGAGCTCACGCTCAGTCTACACGTATGCCCACTCCTGCCGCCTTATGCGTTCTTGGATCGATTACACTCCATTTCCGGGTTCTAGTAGCAGATGTTTTAGGGGAGGCTTAGTGCACACACTCACATGTAGACTGGATAAACCTGCTTTTGTTTTGAGGTTATTCACTATAGGTGCACTCGGGTAGTGGTGGTTTACTTTATGTTACTTTACGTTTCCCTGTTTCTATTGTACTTCCTTTCTGCTGTATTACAAGCTCTACCCGTCCCAATGAGGGTATGACTACTTATGTATTCTAAGTTATGTTATTAATGAAGCGTTTCTCTTGTTGTGATGATTTATGCTCAGCTGTTATATGTTTCCATTTCTGTGTTTCTCTATGAGTGTTAAGCGTGCTTTATATTCCTATTATTTGATTAGACTAAGAACGTGGCTCTCACTTTGTTGTGTGTTTTAAAAAAAAAAAAAAAAAAAAATTTACTCGTAATTTTCCTTAAGTATTTTAAGAAAAGGATGAGACTATGAAGTAATAGCCTAATGTTTAACCTAATGTGTTCTAGAAAGTTGGGTTAAAAATTAGGGTGTTACAGTGCTCGGCCGAACCGGTGTCACCCAGGGTTTTAAATCTCATATCATACTTCAAAAACATTCTCAAGTCCTTTTAGTTTTGACGAAAATTAGGTAGCATAACAGTTGTACATCGAATTTCCTTCAAACTACTTCATGCCACAAGTCTCACAACACATATGCATTTCTAAATCAACTTGCATAAATATGATAGTCATAACAACTCAATCAAACATTCATCATAGTTCTTAAATCATCATATCATACTTGCAATGTCAACTCAAGGCATCAAAGTCACTTAATGTCTTATGCTTTGACCCTTAGGGTTCTCTAATCATCCAATCTCAATGTCTTATGCACCTATAGGCTCAAAAATAATTATTCTTGCTAATTAGAATGATCATAACTTATTCTAAAGTCCACTAGTGCAAAATCCATAATTAATACTTTACAGATACCTAGGAGTCACAACTTTGACCCTTTCTAAGTTTGGTTTGCTCCTAAGGTATTAAGATCAATTCCTAGACCAATTATGAGTAGTTCCTACACATTTAAACTAATTATAAACCATCCTTTACTAATTTTTCCCTTGCTGGACAGAATCCAGAAAATTCATTTTCTAAGGGATCTAAAAGTCTCATTTTAATTCCTTTCTAGTTATTAACTTGTCTTAACTTTCTCGGATTAATTCTAACATCAAATATACATGAACATACTCATTTTATCATCATAGAAACAGAATCATACAGTGAGCAACCAAGCATGGCAGAACTGAAAACATCTCCATCAAATAATGCATAGAACTTCATTTATAAAGCACATAAATTGCTAGTTTCTCTTGGAACGTTTTTAAAACTTATAAAACACACTTAAAAACAATTTATTTCTTTAAAACCATCATAAATAAAAGAGAGCAGTAGCTATTTTAAATTAGTCTCAAGAGGGATTTAAATCATGAGATCTAGCTCAAAACATTTCTTAAGATCATCTAGACTTAGGAAAATTATGAAACATGGGTTTTAGCACTTGTAACTAGATGAATCTCATTCTAAGATCCAACATCATCACAAGGCCAAAATCTAGGGAGTAAAAGACATGTATTTTCCAACTTTGTTTGAGATAATAATGGGTAAGTCCATGAGCTCTAAATCTCTTAAGTGATGGCATAAACATAAATATGCAATGCATCTTGTTTTACTCTTGATTAGGGGGTGAGAGTATAGAATAAATATGCTATGCAAATCCATTATTATCTTAGAAAGTTAGTGAGAACATAAACATAAATATGAAGATGCAAGTTCATTCTTTAATCTTGAGCATTTAGTGATGACATAAAAATAAATATGGATGCAAGTCCTCTTTATCTTAACTTAGAACTCATAAAAAACTTTTAGAGAGAACCAAAAATCTCAACCCAACACTTATCTCATCAAACAAAGTGAACTCTAGAGTTCTTGAACCAAGTTCTCAAAGGAACTACATGGTTCTTAAACATCATCATCAAGCTCAAAGGAAATAAACAAAACCACAAGGAAAGTAGGAACCAAGGCCGAAATATATAAAGGAAAAGAAGACAAGAAACCGAAAACAAATAAGAAAGGGAAAAGAGAATGAAACTATGTCATGTTCTTTATTAAGTACCCAAAACCCCTATCTAGAGTAAACTCTAGAACGTGCCGGCCAACTTTAAGGTTGACAAGGGTAGGCTTGGGCTTTTTGAAAACCTTGAGATTAATTTTTCTTAAGTTAAAAACTATGTGAGCTAAGTAACATAGATAAAGTTCAATGAAAAGGAAAAACTCAAGCTTTAGAGGTTTCTTTGAGATGAACACGAAGTTATCATCTAGAAATACTCATCATCAAGCTATCATGATCAAAATGAGGCCTTGAGGCCGAAATGAGGGAAAAGCAAGGAAAACTTAAAAAGAATCCAAGAGAAACTTCAAAGAAATCTCATTTTTTTGAGTAAAACAAAAACTAGAGGGCAACTCCCTATCAAGCAAGTATGAAGATGAAAGTTTGGTCTTGAATATGGAAATGAGAAGATCAACTCCTCCTAGAGTGGTGAGGTGGCTTCGGCCTTAAAGGAGAGAAAGGAAAGGAAATGTGTTCTTGGTGGGCTTGTGTTTAAGGTTGAGTGTTTGAGTGTTTAGAGGATGATTCAAGGTGGAGGTTTGAAGTTGTGAGGTGAGGATATAAAGAGGAGACGAAGAAGATGAAGATGAAGAAGATGAAAAGGAAAAAGGAAAGCTTCTTGAAACTTAGAGAGAAAAGGAAAGAACTCACAAGAAATGCTAAAATGCTCAAACTTACCAAATGAACCAAAATGACACAAGTTCATCCAAGTCACCTATTTATAGAAAACAAAACAATGAAGGCTCACCAAGGGGAGGGGCTGGCCATAGCATAGAAGGCATGAGAGAAGAGAAAATATCTCTTACAACTTGTCATTCAAAGCATGGTTGATGGTATGATAAGCATGATGCAAAGTATGGTCTAAGCATGGCTTGGTGTGGGCTTGAAATTGCATTTGAATTTCAAAAATTTGAGGCATGAAGGGTGAAGTGGCGGTGCACTTCTAGAAGAGAGGAGGAGAGGTTTCTTTTATTTAATGATGGTTTAGAGATGTGTTTAGGTGTATACTAGTTTAGGTGCAAGGTTAGAAATTGCTAAGCATGAGTTTAAGTAACTAAGGATGTGATTAGAAATTTTATGACATGATTAAGGAGTGCTCATACACATTTAGAGGATTTTAAATTCATTTTATGAATAAATAATGTGGATACATTCCATGACTAGGAATCTTGAATTTAAGGAATTGGAGAGAGAAAACACTATTCAAGATTCCATGACTAGGAATCTTGAATTTAAAATGAGATTTTAGTTTAATCTAAGCAATTTTAGCTTCTAATTAACTTTAGTAAATTATTTTGACTCTAGATTAATTATGGAAATTAATTAATCTTTGATTAGAGCCTAATATTGCTTAGGTTTGCTTAATCACACGATTAAGCTCAAAAACATTAAACTATGGGCAAAATCGTAATTTTGTACAAAAATTGCCCGGGACCACCGGGACTAAAACTGAGGTCATAGAATACATAAAAACACCTTTTAAAGCCATCTGGAGAAGTTTCAGGCCCATCCGGTGCTTGTACCTATGTCAAACATAACAGGGATATTTTGGTCATTTTCACCTAAAATCTCAGAAAACGAGCTTTTCGTTCTCGGAAAGGTTCACAAGTCAACTAATCCCCTTCAAACATTGAGTTTTCCCCTCGAGGACTGCTGGGTCAGCTATCCTCGAGTTTCGGGCCGAAAATGACCTGAGGGGCATTTCGGTCATTTTTACTCCAACAGAAAACGGGGCGTTACACCCCTAGCTATCTTCTTCGGCACCAACCACCATAGGCAAATGTGTATTTTTACTTTTGCTCTGCTATTTGATGAACGAGCGGACACATACAAATGGTTATTAGAGAATTTCTTAATTGTGATGAATGATAAACAACCGAGTGTAGTGGTCATCGATGGTGATGAGGCCATGAGGGAGGCAATTAAGGTGTTCTTCCTAAATGCCACCCATTGGCTATGTGCTTATCATATAGAGAAAAATGCAACATCCAATATCAAGGATTAAACATTTTGCCAGGGATTCAAGAAAAGCATCTATTATTCATTCATCAAAAGATATGTAACCTCAAGGTGTAACACCCTAACTTTTAACCTAATACGCTCAAGTTGCATTTCGGTTAATTATTAGTTGCTATGCCTTTGTTTTAGAAATTAACTTATTCTTCTTTAAAATACAAGTAATGAAAATACGACTAAATTTTTTTTGAACTTTAAAACCAAAATGCGAGCCACGTGTGTGTATAGATATCAGTCAATACTCGCATAATAATAGCAATAATATAAACCTCATTATGATCTATGTGAAAGCCATAGCATAACATGACACATACCAAATTAATGTATCATAACTATAATATAATAGCGACGTCCTATATACATAAAGGACATCCAAAGATATTAAATCCGCCATTAAAGGTTGCACATACAATAAATCAAAACTAAACATGATTATCGCAAAACTAGACTAGCCTCCACTACATGACCATTGAAAGATTAGGCTACACAAAAGTATAAGGATATGACAACTCTAAAGCTAATGCCTAAGGGGAAGCTGTCTCCATGCTTCCGCTGCGACCTTCTAATCTGGTTCATAGCGTATTTGCCATGTCCATGTCTCTAAGGAAACCATGAACAATGCCATCATCCTCATCTCGAGACAACACGGAAGAAAAGAGAGGCATGAGAAACTTATTCAAGATTCTCAGTAGGACTTCCCAACTCTAAAACAAGTGTTATCTTCATCATCTCCAGCCACTTCGGTTTTCATTATGAAAGAGATGTATATACCTAAGGTTCAATTTTAAACTTCTTAGTCTATTTAAATGGGTGTCTTTTAGCATGGATCTTAATGTCATGAATGCAACAGATATCTCATGTATGCATGACAATACCTCAAGAGTATAAGTAACACATGCAAATAACACAAGCATACAAATTTATAACTCAATATAATGCTAGGTATATAAGTAGGAGCTAAGCTAAAGAAATAAAGTTACCTAGCACATATCACATGATTAAATGCACCAATGGAAAAATAATGTCAGATATGTATATGCACCTTTACTTTAATTTCTTATAATTGAATCTCAAGTTCTTTTCTTAATGACCACCCTCTCTTATAAGCATCATAAACCAACCATCTGATAGCCCCCGGCGATTTTATCATAAGCGTCGAAACTCCAGCTCACCGATCGCATATGATGAGCTCAACCTAACTAGCTGTCGCTATATTTAACATGGGGTAATAAAGGGGGAAACACATCATTTCCTTTCTTTAACTTAACTTTCTTATCATGGGTATGCAACTTCTTTGGATCACCTCTCCTAATCATTAATTCCTGGAGTCTAGAGGATCATTTCCATTTGTTTTATGTCACATTTAATCTTAATATATAAGTTGGAGATGCACATGAGCATGCAATTAGGTACATTATCATGACTTAATACTTTAGGCTCACAATTTCACAATTTTTCTAAGTTCACAAATTTGGTGAAAATCTGGCAACATAACAGTTGAAAATGAAATTTCCTAAATTTGCTACATGCCATAAAATTCATCACTATGCATCTCAAAAATCTCAATCATAATTGCAATTCATCATATAATAATTCACATAAGCATGTCATCATCAACATTTCATTGAAAAGTAAACATGCTTCTACTTAGTATGCTGAAATCAAGGACCGAACTCAGCTAATGCACATGTCATGCTCATTATTGTACACACACACACACACGCAAATATATATATATATATATATATATATATATGTATGTATGTATGTATGTATATATATACATAGGCAATGTATTAAGGATCATCATAAGATACTTATCATGCAATTATTCCCAAGTTGTCGAAATTACACTATGGTCCCACATAGGTTAAAACTATAACTTGGTTTAACCTAATTACCGTAATTATCCTTTTAGGCATCTAAGAGAGCCGCCACAACGATTTGCACTAACTTTTAACCTCATAAACAATGCTGGACAATTTGGGTAGTATTTTAAAAATAAACAATTTCAGGGTCCTAGAAGTTGCGTTTTTTTACCCTTTCTAGTTACCGACTTTTCCTAAGATGCTAGAATAAATTCCTACCACCACTAATAGAAATTTTTATACTTAAATTCAGTTCCAAATAGAATATTTACTACAATAAGGTTGCTAAAATAGTAGCCCCAAATTTTAACTTCTGGGGGGTCTCAACCACGTTTTCGACTCTTTCTAGTTTCTAAACATTCTGAAAAATGTTTGAAACAACTTTTATTTCAACTACTAGCAATTTATACATATTTAATTCATCCCAAACACCTCTTTACTGAATTTAAAATGTCAATACAGTGACAAATTTCATTCCCTAGAAGCATTAGAAAATTGTATCATTGATACATCCTAGTTACTAGGTTTTCCTAGAATGCCAAAAATAATTTTTGCAACAAGTAAAAACAATTTTACACATTAAATCCCCTCCAAACAGCACACAGATTTGAGGAGATCAAAACAGTGGCCGAAAATTTGGTTCCAAAACCATATGAAAATCATCTGTTTTGATACTTTCTAGTCATTAATTGATTTAAGACACAAGAAACATTTGAAAGTATTTTTACCTCTTTGGATGCTCATATATCAACACTAAACAAAGAGTAAACCCAGGTTTCAATAATAAATCTTTTTCTCATATAAATACTGTTTTCTAATCTTTGAGCTTCTAAGGCATAACTTGCAAAAGTTCCAAGATACCAGATTTGAGCCATAAAATCAAATAAAACTCATCTTAGTCCCATTATCATGTCATGGCCGAAATGCATATTTATGAGTGTAGTCATGATTAAAAATTTTATTTAAGATCCAACGACAAGTTTTGAGCTCTAGAGATTTAGGTGATGACTTGAATCATAAACATGCTATGCAATATCAGTTTTAGTCATTAACATTATAAGGTGAAGACTTGAAAATATAAATATGATATGCAAGACTTGAAATTGTAAACATGAGATGCAAGTTCATTTTTAAGTCTTTAAGATTTAGGTGATAACTTGAAATATAAACATGAAATACAAGACTTGAAATTAAACATGAGGATGCAACTCCATTTTTAAGTCTTCAAGGTTTGAGGTGATGACTTGAAAATAAATATGATGTGCAACACATTGAAATATAAACATGGGACGCAAGGGCTTGAAACATAAACATGAATGCAAGTCCATTTTACATCTTGTTCACCTAAAGCTCAAAACTTTACAAGAGTAGTGATGAGGACATAGGAGGTGTGACCAAGGCAGCAAGCATAGAGGACATACAAGAGCTAATAGGCCTTGCAGGCCCAATGACAAGAGCAAAATCTAAAAAAGCTAAAGAGGCTCTAAATCTCTTAGTGGCCACTTTACTTGAGACAAGGCCACGTCTAAAGGAAAAAGAGTTCAAAACGGTCCACTTAATTCAAATTGAAGACCATGAAGAATAATCCTTGCTGGATATGCAAATTTGGGCTTAAGTTAACATCCAAATTGATGAAGAATTAAGAGCATGAAGATTGCATTCTACTTGGTCCACATTCTACACTTAGTTTTTTTTTTTTTTTTTTTACATTTAGCTAATTCTTGTAATAAGACTTATTGGGTTGTTTTGTTTATTTTATGTGTAAGCATATTTAGGCTGAACTCATCATGAGTGTTGCCCACTATAGAAGGGGGTGCACCATAGGTTTTTAAGAGGTCAGAAAATAAAAAGTTAACCTTTTGGTGAGAGGCTAGTTTCTCTAGGGTTCTTCTTGAATCTCTGAACTTATCAAGGGTATCAATCCTTGTGGCATTCTTCGGCTTATCAATTCCTTGGAATTGTGGCGCCTACCTATATCTCATAATTTTCAGATTTTTGTTCCAACTTAAGAGCACGACGTATCTCCATCATTCGGTGGCCTTTTTCGGTGATTCTTGAGTCAATCTTGCATTTCAGAACTTGAACTTTCACCACGTTTTGGAATTGCTCAATTCTGACATCTGTAATGAGAGATACGAACAATTGTTAACAGGACGTGTTGGCTGAACTTTGGGCATCTATTCCATTCCTAGTTGATCCAATCATCCATTTCTCTTGGGGAATCATATCAATTAGATTCTTATTCCTAATATATCTCAAACATGATGAACTTTAGAGTCCTTTAACAACATGGTTCCAAAAACCTTGTCTCATGGACTCACCATCAAGCTCAATGAAATGGACAAAGAGAAAGGAAACCAACCATGAGGAAAACCAAAGATCCAAAACCGAAAAACAAGAACCAATAGTAAATGCAAAAACTGAAAATCCAAGGGATCAAAATGTAGGCTCTAGCGGTCCAACACATAGTGGTTTCACAACCTCCATAAAGATCTATCATCATCAAGCCTTGATCTTTAACCATTTCAAAAACATCAAACCAAAATGGAAAGGAAAGCAAGGTTCCAAAACCAAAAATGGAATGAAAAAAGAAGGCAACACCTACCATATTTCTCATGAAAAAACCAAAATAGAGAAGGAAAAATAGAGCAAGAACTCAACCAAGTATTCTTTGTCAAAACTGAAAAATAAACAAAGGAAAAACCAAAATCTCAAAATACAAACCCTACCAAAGTTTTCTTGAAGAAAAGGAGGAAGTTTGGTCTCTTGTAAAGGAAATGAGAAGAAAAATCTTCTCTTGGAGTGGGATGTAGATTCGACCAAGAAAAACAAAATAAGAGGAATAATTTTTCTTGTGTTGTTGAGCTTGGGAATGGAAATGTTTTGTGTCTAGGAGGTGGTTTGTAGTGGTGGTGTGGGGGTTTGAGGTGGAGATGAGGTGGAGGATGAAGGTTTCTTGAAGATGGAGGAGGAGGAAATGAGAGCTTTAGTTAAGGGAATTTCAAGAGCACTTTTTGATACAAAGCTTTTGCCAAAAAAAATGAATAGTAAAATAAGAGTATTGTGAGTGTTTGTATGTTAGAAAAATTAAAATATGAGGGGAAACAATGGGGGTACAGCTGCTGCCTTAGCTGTTTGGGAGGGAAGAAATTTCATCTTTCATGTAGGTTAGAATGTGTATTTGAGGTAGATTTAATTAGGCAAAAGGTTAAGGGTTGGTAATTAAGTGTTTGGAGTTGTAATCATGTGTTTAGTGCTTTTCAAGACATGATTAAAGTGTTGTCTTACTCATTTAGTTTGAATTAAACAAGATTAAATTTGAAATTTAAATGGGAACACAACTCCTAATTTTAAGGAAATTAAGAGAGAAAATACTATTCACTTTTTTACTTTTTTATGCCTTCTGAACCCTTTGATTAAGAATGAATTTTGAATTTTCCTAAGCAATATTAGGTCTTAATTAACCTCAATTAATTCTTTTGACTCGAGATTAATAATTGAAATTAAATTAACCTCAATTAATTCTTAATAATTAACCTTATCCTAATATTAAGATGTCCCTTGGGGGTGGCCGGCACTGGTCAATCTCAATTTTTGTACAAAAAATGACCCAGGGGTATTTTGGTCATTTTTGCTAAGCAAGAAAAATTGGGGCTTACACAAAGTAAACCATACTTGAGTTGGTACAACAATTAGAGAGAGTATTGAAGGAGTACTAGAACAATGAGCTGGTTGCATATTACAAATCGATGGATGGCAAGCCTACGTTGACAACTCCATTGGAATCTATTGAGTGTAGTACTGCCAAAGTGTACATGAGGGAAGTCTTCGTGGATGTCCAAAAACACATTTTAGGGGCTTGTGGGCTAATTGTGCTTAGATATGTCACCTTGTCCATCACTATCATTTATAGTGTGGCCAAGTTTTCTCAGAAAACTCGAGAAAAGAAGGTCACGTCTGAGAGGAATTCAAAAAAATTCGAATGCTAGTGCCAACTGTAGAATACTCATGGCATTCCACTTAGCCATATTTTTTTGTGTCGTGATGTGTGAAGGCATTGCGAAATTACCTGAAACTTTGATCCTCAAAAGATAGACAAAGGCTACAAAGTCTCACAACGATCCCTTAGGTAAAGGAGAGGATGATGCCCATAAGGAGTCATGCTATGCTATGTGGTAGTATGCTCAGCAAGTATGTGGATATCATTCCTTGCGGCCCAAGAAATCCCTTACTACCATATACAAGATGTAACACTCTTTCTACCATAAAGCTATGCTTAAGCCATAACCTTATAGTAAGTAGTTGTTACTTGTTATCTTTGCTTATTCTTAGAGGTTTGTATCCAATATTTAAATATGAGCCTGCTTTTGTGACAAACATAAAACTCTTTCTCTTTAAATCCATAATATAACAAAAATACATAATTGTAATTCCTAATGACAAGTCAGCAATATCTATAACTATGTCAAACCCTTACCTTAGGTCATGTAGGAATCCTGTAGTCCAGGTAGGGTATTACTCAAAATTCCCTAAAAGAAAATAAAAATACTGACTAAATTCTCTATCATCAGCTCATCAAAAGATCTAACCGTGACTACCAACACCAGCTAGGGATCTTCACAAAATAATAACCATCATCATAATCTATAAAAAAAAAATGATAACAACAAGAATGAGAATCAAAGATTCCCAGTAGGAGAAACACCAGTCTATTACTCAATGATATTCAACTTAATGCAAAATAAGCAATGTATTCTTTAGATGTTTATATAAAGGTCTCATCAGTTGCATAATCTCAAAATTGATGATTAGAGTCTCTTCTTAATAGTTCTATTTATCATACTTTTACTTTGAAATTTCTTTGAAATTTCCTCAAATTTTATGAGATATTCTTTTATGAGTCTCCTGAATTGCTGTGAGACTTTTCTCTTGAAAATCTCATGGAACTCTTTTGAGATTTTCTCTGTTAAGACTTCTAAATTTTTGTGAGACTCTTCTCTTGAAAATCTCCTGAAACTCTTTTGAGATTTCTCTGTTAAGTCTTTTGAATTTCTCGTGAAATATTCTTTTTCGAATCTTCTTAATTCCTATAAGACATTCTGTTTAGAATTTCTTAACTTCGTACGAAATTTCTCTTTGATTTTATGAGATTGATTAGAAAAGTTTAGGCTTAATGGTCAAACTCATAGGATTCTTCTGATATACTTCTGTCTAGATCGTACTAGCAACTATGCAACACCGTTATGATTACATTCTGATATAATTCACTAGATGAAGTACGTCTACTACATCTCATCTAGATAGTCTCGCTATCCTCAGTACATCCCTTTTCTCATAAACGATGTAACGTCACCGCGTTCACACCATGATATAGTGCTAAGGGCGTATCATGTAACACCCTAATAGAACCCCACTGTGCTTAAGTTCACATTTGGATTCTATTAGTTGTCACTTATGCCTTGTATTAATTTTCTTTTGAAATTAACTTAGAAAAATAATGGAAGTTTTTTTTTTCTTTAAATAAATTAATTTTTTGAAAACTTAAGCACAGAACGAAGTGAAATACATAGCGCTTTTATAGATAATAATCAAGTTACATTGCGCACTTAATTAAATAAGCGGAATAAAAGACTAAGTGTAGAACAATTATCACATAAACTGGAATATAATCACTTAATACATAAGTCACAATAGAGCATATATCATACTGATAAGTTATTACAAATAACAATATAAGTTCTACTATTACTCATTGTTTCTCACAAACTATAATGTAACTAAAGCTCGGAATGCTCCTACTTGAACGGTTTGAAATCTTCACGTGCTACCTCATTCCTCAGCTACAGCTTCGTTGCTTTAGGTGGACACGTCTGTCTCTGGTAACGACAACGGAAAATAAACATAGGAGTGAGAAATATATGATTTCTCAGTAGGAGTTCCTACTTGTACTAAAAGTGTCATCGTTGTCGTCCCAATCACTTCGGGTTTATTATAAAAAGGTGAACAGATAAGGATTCGATTATCAAACTTTCACAAACGTGATTAGCCGAAGTGCAGTTACTTTTAAACTAATCTTGAACATTAGCAGAAATATCCATTCAGTATTTCATCAAGCATACATATAAGCATATCATGTAAAATCACTAATAAGCAATAATCATTTAGGAGCTGCATGCATTTCATGATTACTCATCCTCAACATTCACTTGTTTAGTGATCAACATATTTCTTAATTACTCACGGGATGAATGCATCAATGTCTTAGACCACCCTAAAAGGGTAATGAGCTCATACCGTGGCCGTCGCCATAACCTTTTTTGGTTTCCTTTCCGTTGCCGTGATCTCAACGGTTTAGGGGGTTAAGCCGTGAGTTTAGCTCAAGTCCACTTTTCCAGACTTTCATTGCTACTTTTTCAAACTTTACTTTTATTATTTCCTTTGAAAATGAATGTATGCATATCATCATGTAATCACAATAAATCATGGGCAATCAATCATTCATCTTCATCATTTCATAACTCATCACCATACATTCACTTTACTATAATTCACTTCATGAAACATGGATAATATCATGTAAATCTCATAGTAAACATTTTCATAAATGATTCATTTTAAGCAACCAAAGTTATCAAGTTGAGTTCCTAGTGTTCCTAAGAGGTAATGGATGGATGTCTTAGTATTATCTTTTTCTCTTAGTGTTCTTTGTACTCTTAGAATTCCATTAATACATTAATGCACTTCAAAATATTATTATAGGTTCTTTATATATTTTTATTATGGTTTTCATATAACTCTTGAAGATTATTATTCTACTTAAATTCTTAAAATTCTCTTTTTGTAAGACTTGATTCTTTTATTTATAGTTTTGACATCTTTTAGAAGAAAGTTTATAATTCTCTGTATACTTGTTATCTCAGCTTAGTAAAGGTAGTTCCAAATTCCTAACTCATCAAATTTTAGCATTTACATCTTTGGAATAGTGTAAATCAATTGTAAACCATGCATAGGAGGGTTCCCAGGAAAGAGAGGTGGGTCACAATGGACACGCTTAAATACCAAGTCTTTCCTTAGCCAGAACCATTCCAAACTGCACTTTCACAGTACACTATCCCGAAATTTATTTCTCATTCTGTATTTACGAGGTACAAAGCTTTATACATAACATACATGGGTGTATTTCTATATATGTTAGCTCTCCAACAAAGTTCAAATCAGTCCATTTGCATTTTTCTAGAGTGAGTTACACCTACTTTACTACTACAAGGTCAAATTTAAAGTTTCAGTCTTAGGCTCTACTTTAAAAATTTATATCTTGAGCTAGAAAACTCTGTTTTTGGTGATTCTTTTTGGAGAGTGTTTTATGATGCGTCTAGTTTATGGTAAAAATATTTTTATTTCAAGATACTTCATATTTTATGAGTATTAAATTTCGGAACACCTACTGCCAGAAACAGCCAAAAATCCAGCACTTATCATTTTCATGTTTTATGTCACTTATTTTAACACAAGGATCACACAACATATTTCAAGCATCATTTGAGCATGAAAGCAACATAATATCACTTTGGAAGCAGAATGGAACAAGGGGTTTCACAAAATATTTATACAATATCCACCTTGAAACATTTTTATCAACAAACATAAGCTTGATGGCATCCTAATCATGAGCAAGGTTAGATGTCATCATGGCTTACACAACCAAAGTGAGGGCTCCTACCTCTTGTGTAGGGTCTAAAAAAGGGTCCTTCTCTTCTTCCTTAAGCTTGAACAAGAGTCCTTGGAGTGGGTGACCCTCCTTGAATCTTGGCTCTAGAACTTGAGTGCTTAAGAAAATATTTCTCACTAGAGTTAAAGATTGTAACTCTTGTGAGGGCTAGTGAAAGTTTGGACTTAGGATTTAAGTGTTTGGATGAAGTTTAGAGGATCAAGAGAATCTAAGAAGAATGATAGAATAAGAAAGAAAGAACACTTAGGGAGTTTCTGAATTGAAGAGAGTTTGAGGAGTATTTATAGTGGAAAGATTAGAGAAAAAAACAGAAGAAGGAAAGCACTTGGAGCATGATTTATGGAAACATGTTGGCTGAATTTTGGGATGAAAATGCTCCATGTTTTGTGCAAACATGTTTCCATGTTTTGTGCAAAGATGTTAGTGGAGATTTTCTAACCTTTAGTGCATGTATGTGATTCAGAAATGTGTATGATGTATGTGGTTAAATTATTGTGTTATCATCTTAATCCAATGGCTTAGATTCATTCTTGTCTAAAGACAAGTGTAGGGATTTGTGCAAATGGCATTGTAGTAATTTCTTTAACTAAGACAAGGATATTTTTGTAATTAGACAATGATAGTGGTATTCTTATAATTCCATTCATAGAGTAAAGGTATCTTTGTCATTTAATAAGGCAAGGGTAGTTTGGTAATTTCCTTTACATAGCAAGGGCATTTTCGTAATTTCCACTAAGTGATGGCATTTTCGTAATTTCCACTATGTGATGACATTTTCGTAATTCTTTGCATTTTCTCTAGACATACTTTTAAGTAGTCTATTTGTTGTGTTTCATAACATTTGTCCAGATTCTCTTAGTTTTTGCTATCGCTAATTAATATTTATTTTTGTTATAAATTTGGGGATGTTACATATCACATCTACTACTACCCGTGAATCCATGAGCTTACCACTAAGCAATAGATTATTATGTAAAACTAATTTTCTTGAATCCCCTCTCTGTGTGAGGCCTTTTTTTAACATTCCCTCTCTTCTTAAACTCTTATGAGATACTCTATTCAACATCTCTTAAAAATCTTCTGAAGTCTCGTGAAGTTTTATGAGATATTCTCTTTAAAATCTCTTAACTTCTTATGAAACATTTCATTCAAAATCTCTTGAATTCTTATAAAACTTCTCTACTAAAATTCTCTTCAATTCTTTTATAATAATTGTTGTAAAGGGACTTTGGATTCTTGGTCTCGGACCTTGGATTTTTGGTTTTGGTCCCTAAACCATTCCTTAACGTGGGTTGTTAGTCTCGGACCTCAAAGCTCGTACCCTAAACTACTGACCTTGGAACTTGCTCCCTAAACCACTCCATAACCTTGGTTTTGATATCTGATCTCGGAGCTCACATTTCTAAACTACTGACCCCGAAACTTGCTCCATAACCTTGCTTTTGATCTCGAATGTCAGAGCTCATATCTTAAACTACTGACCTTGGAACTCAAACCCTAAACTGCTCCATAACATGGACCTCAGATCTCGCACCCAAACAGCTCTGACCTTGGATCTTGTCCCTAAACCACTCCATCATGTAGGTTTCGATCTCGGACCTCGGATCTTGTTCCTAACTAATCCATCACCTATGTTTTGATCTCGGACCTTAGATCTCATCCCTAACTAACCCATCACCTAGGTTTCAATCTCGGACCTCAGATCTCATCCCTAACTAATCCATCACCTAGGTTTCGATCTCGGACCTCGGATCTTGCCCTAAACCTCCCCAACACAAACAGAGCACGTTGGCAGAATTCAAGCCTAAGGAGTTTAGTTTTATTCTGGTTCAACTAGTACAATTATCTTTCAGCCAATAATAAACCCTCATATAAATTTCAGCAACATAAACTCAACAAAATCAAGCACTTATCTTAGTAAAATAGGCAAACATCATAAAGGAAAAGACTAGAAGAATTTCCTACCTCCCTCCAAGCTTTTTCTCTAGTTTTTCCTTTCAAACCTTAATGCCCTTCCGTTTCTATCCCCTTTTGTGCACTGCTAGGTGGTCCGAAAAGCAGGAAATATAAGGTCTTTAAGTGATCTTGATGTAGAGAAGATTTTTCTTGAAGTGGTTTTTGTAACATTCTAATAGAACCCCACTGTGCTTAAGTTCACATTTGGATTCTATTAGTTGTCACTTATGCCTTGCATTTATTTTTTAAAAAATTAACTTAGAAAAATAGTGGAAGTTTTTGTTTTTTCTTTAAATAAATTAATTTTTTGAAAACTTAAGCCTGTAACAAGAAGTGAAATACATAGCGCTTTTATAGATAATAATCAAGTTACATTGCGCACTTAATTAAATAAGCAGAATAAGAGACTAAGTGTAGAACTATTATCACATAAACTGGAATATAATCACTTAATACATAAGTCACAACAGGGCATATATCATACTGATAAGTTATTACAAATAACAATATAAGTTCTACTATTACTAATTGTTTCTCACAAACTATAATGTAACTAAAGCTCGGAATTGCTCCTACTTGAAAGGTTTGAAATCTTCATGTGCTACCTCCTTCCTTAGCTACAGCTTCGTTGCTTTAGGTGGACACGTCTGTCTCTGGTAATGACAACGGAAAATAAACATAGGAGTGAGAAATACATGATTTCTCAGTAGGAGTTCCTACTTATACTAAAAGTGTCATCGTTGTCGTCCCAATCACTTAGGGTTTATTATAAAAAGGTGAACAAGTAAGGATTCAATTATCAAACTTTCACAAACGTGATTAGCCGAAGTGCAGTTACTTTTAAACTAATCTTAAACATTAGCAGAAATATCCATTCAGTATTTCATCAAGCATACATATAAGCATATCATGTAAAACCACTAATAAGCAATAATCATTTAGGAGCTGCATGCATTTCATGATTACTCATTCTCAACATTCACTTGTTTAGTGATCATCATCTTTCATTTATTTCATCAACATATTTCTTAATTACTCACAGGATGAATGCATCAATGCCTTAGACCACCATAAAAGGGTAATGAGCTCATACCGTGGCCGTCGCCACAACCTTTTGGTTTTCTTTCCGTTGCCATGATCTCAATATTTTAGGGTGTTAAGCCGTGAGTTTAGCTCAAGTCCACTTTTCCAGACTATCATTGCTACTTTTTCAGGTTTTACTTTTATTCTCACTGAGTGAAATCATCAATACCTTAATCCTCAAAGAGGATTAAGCAGTGAGTTGGTCTATTTATTATTTCATTTGAAATATGAATGTATGCACATTAATAAATCATGGCACAGTCAATCATTTTATCATTATCATTTCATATCTCATCAATACATTCACATTTCTGTATATCACTTCATGTAACATAGACAATATCATGTAAATATCATAGTAAACATTCTCATAGATAATTCATATTAAGCAACCTAAGTTATCAAGTTAGGTCTCTAGTGTTCCTAATATGTTATGGATATCTTGGAATTATCTTTTTCTCTTAGTCTTCTTTGTACTCTTAGTATTTCCATTAATACATTAATACCCTTTAAGATATTTTTACAGGTTATTTATATATTTTTATTATGACTTTTATATATATATCTCCTGAAGATTATTATTCTACTTAAATCCTTAAAATTATCTCTTTACAGGACTTGAATCTTTTATTTAGAGTTCTGACATCTTTTAGATAAAATTTGTAGTACTAACATCTTAGATTAATGTAAATCAATTGTAAATTGTGCATAGTAGGATTCCCAGGAAAGAGAGGTGGGTCACAATGGACACGCTTAAATACCAAATCTTTCCTTAGCCAGAACCTTTCCAAATTGCACTCCCACAGTATCATGCTACCTTCAAGACTTTCTCAGCACACTGTCCTGAAAATATATCTCTCATTCTATATTTTCGTGGTGTAAAACTTTATGCATAGCATACATAAGTGTGTTTGTAGATGTGTTAGCTTTTCCACAAAGTTGAAATCAGTCCATTTGCATTTTTCTAGATTGAGTTACACCTATTTTACTACTACAAGGTCAGATTAAGAGTTTCAGTCTTAGGCTCTACTTTAAAAATTTATATCTTGGGCAAGGAAACTCCGTTTTAGGTGATTCTTTTTGGAGAGTGTTCTACAATGATCTAGTTTATAATAAAAATATTTTAATTTTGAGATCCTTCATATTTTATGAACACTAATTTTCGAAGTAACTACTGCCAGAAATAACTAGAAATTCCAGCACCTGCCATGTTCATGTCTTAAGTTATCTTTATTAACTCAAGTTTCACATACAATCTTTTAAGTTATATTTGAGTTTGATAACATAATAAAAGTACTCATAGCAGAATAGAACATGTTGTGTTTTCTAAAAATATAATTATTCAAAACTTTTGACAATAACTCAAGTTTGAGGCATTCTATCCATGAGCAAAGTTAGAAGCCAACAATACTTGAACAAATAAAAAAGAAACTCCTACCTCTTGTGTAGGGTCTAAAAAGGGTCCTTCTCTTCTTCCTTAAGCTTTGAATAAGAGTCTTTGGAGTGGATGACCCTCCATGAATCTTGGCTCTAGAACTTGAGTGCTTAAGAAAATATTTCTCACTAGAGTTAAAGATTGTAACTCTTGTGAGGGCCAGTGAAAGTTTGGACTTAGGATTTAAGTGTTTGGATGAAGTTTAGAGGATCAAGAGAAGTCTTTGAAGAACATAAGAAGAATGATAGAATAAGAAAGAAAGAACACTTAGGGAGTTTCTGAATTGAAGAGAGTTTGAGGAGTATTTATAGTGGAAAGATTAGAGAAAAAATAGAAGAAGCAAAGCACTTAGAGCATGATTTATGGAAACATGTTGTCTGAATTTTGGGATGAAAATGCTCCTTGTTTTGTGCAAACATGTTTCCATGTTTTATGCAAACATGTTGGATGAAAATGCTCCATGTTTTGTGCAAAGATGTTAGTGGAGATTTTCTAACCTTTAGTGCATATATGTGATTCAGAAATGTGTATGATGTATGTGGTTAAATTATTGTGTTATCATCTTAATCCAATGGCTTAGATTCATTCTTGTCTAAAGACAAGTCTAGGGATTTGTGCAAATGGCATTGTAGTAATTTCTTTAATTAAGACAAGGATATTTTTATAATTAGACAATGATAGTGGTATTCTTGTAATTCCATTCATAGAATAAGGGTATCTTCGTCATTTAATAAGACAAGGGTAGTTTGGTAATTTCCTTTACATAGCAAGGGCATTTTCGTAATTTCCACTAAGTGATGGCATTTTCGTAATTCTTTGCATTTTTCTCTAGACATACTTAAGTAGTCTATTTGTTGTGTTTCATAACATTTGTCCAGATTCTCTTGGTTTTTCTATCGCTAATTAAGATTAATATTTATCTTAGTTATAAATTTGGGGATGTTATAGTTTTGGTGTTTATCTAAGAGAATCATTTAAAATTTTGGTGTTTCAATGGAGTTTCAAAGAGAAAGAAATGAAGAATATGAAGGAGGACAAAGGAAAGAACAAGGAACGTGAAGTCTGGAGCTAAACCGAGAAGAAATGAAATTTCTTTCTTTTTTTCCTTTTTATAAAGTCACTAACTTGGAGAGAAAGAAATGAATTACATTTTTCCAGATCGATTTGCCCTATATCTATATTGAAATTGTCTATGTTTATTTGATTGTCCATTTATAAAAATTATTTAGGATATGATATTATCCTTTTATTTATACCAGTTTCAATGTTTCAATGCACCAGTTATTTCCATGTTGGTGTACCAATTATTATTATTTTGGTACTCGATTGATACCCAAATAATTTCATTAGGTTAAAAATATTTATTTTCCTTATCTTTATTTTTTCTATATTTTTGTAGCAATTATAGTGTTTCACTCTATATCCCCGATTAAAATATTATTATATTGAATTTCTAATAATAAAAATTTAATTTTCATTTTTTGATAGAATCCTTATGTTAATCTAATCATATGTGTCTGTTAAATTTTTCAAAATCCCTATAGATTGTTCACAATTAATTATTTTATCACAATAATGTTAAAAGTTTCGGTCGTTATAATCCACCCCCTTTAAAATAAATTTTGCCCTCAAAATTTAGTTCTCTCGTGTACTTGACTTTAACTCCTACGCCAATTCCTTGGAGCCTTCTCTGCCTTATGTAGCCTTAAAATGTACACACTGTCCTTCTAGGAATTCTAATGATCTTCTCCTCTTATTGAAATAGCTCTTCTAACGATCTTAAGTAGTTAAAATTTTACCTCCAATCTTCTTTATTTATTCGATAGTTTGTTGAACAAGTTCTAGTCCCAAAAGAATACTCTCACCTGAATTATACCAATATAGAGGCGATACTTGAGTGATAGCTATTGGTGTACGAGAATTTGATTAATGGCAATTAACTGTTCCAACTTCCACAATGTTCTAGTACACATGCTCTCAGGATATCTTCCCAAAATCTTAAGGTGAAATGCAATTCTTGAGATTATAATAGAAGAAACATCATGCAATCTCTTTGATCCTTCTATATAAGCTTCACCTATTCTCAAAAGAAGTAATTTGGGCCTGTAGAAGATGTACGGCCTAGGTTAGGCTATTCACTATAACATCATATCCTAATCGTGTATTTGGCAATCCTTTCACAATATCCATTGAAATATTATTCCTTTCCCATTGGGAATCTCTAAGGGTTGCAATGTACCTAGTGGCTTCTAATGTTCTGTCTTTATCTTTTGGAAGTCAGACACTTTGTAACTGCTCCCGCTATGAGCACCATTATCTTTGGTCGCTAGAAGATCTTCTCAAGATTACTGTTCATTTTTGTAACTCCTGGGTATACAAATAAATTTCTTTCATGGGTCTCTTCTAGAATATTATGATGAAGATTCCCTACTCTTGGCACATATATTTGATCTTGATACTTCCATATCCTATTTTTAATCCCCTACAAAAACGTTCTATTCCCCAATCTTAAGCTAAAGCTATGGTTTTTCTGAAATTGTAGATCTTCTTGCTAAGCTTGTGAAAATCTCCCTCGTAATGTCACTCATGATCCTAATCTGACCTGATATACACTTCTATGCCTTTTTTCTCCCCGTAACTTAAGGTTTTGAAAAATCTCTTCTAGTCCTATCTCTTTAATCATTGTCAAAATCATCATCAAAGAAATTCCAAAGGCTTTCTACTGAAGGTATCTGCTACCCGATTTGTTTTTCCTGGATGGTAGTTCTAGTCGAGCTCATATTCTTTAATGAACTTCATCCATCTGCATTACCTCATGTTTATATCTTTCTGATCAAAGAGATACTTGAGATTTTTATGATAAGAAAACATCTCAAACTTTACTCCATGATGGCATCTCTAGATTTTCAAAATGAATATTACTACTACTAACTTGAAACTATGTGTAGGGTAGTTCACCTTATGCAACTTTAGCTGTCTTCATGTCTAAGCCATCATCTTTTTATTCTGCATCCATATGTACCCCAAGCCTTTTCTTGTGCATCACAATAAACCTCAAATGAACCATGTGAGTTTGTCATTACAACTATAGGTATAATGGTCAACTTCTACTTAAAGTCCTAAAAACTTTTATCATATTCTAATGTTCATGTAAAAGTTACATCCTTTTAGTTTAGTTCGGTTAAGGGTAAGGCTATCTAGGTGAATCCCTTGTTTAACCTCTAGTAGAAATCAGCTAATCCTAATAACTTCAAAGTTCCATGGTCGCAGTTGGTCCTTCCTACTTTAGTACTATTTCAATCTTTGCTAGGTCAACTGCGACTCCTTGTGACATTTCATGACCTAAGAATCTTATTTCCTATAGCCAGAACTCACTAGGATTTCTTAGGATGAAGAATACATAGCATTGTCCTAAGATGCTACTTGTAGTCTTCCTTAGTCATTGAATGAATGAGAATATCATCTGTAAAACAATTATGAACTTGTTGGGAAACTATCAAAAGATTTGATTCATACAGTCCATGAGTATTATTGGGGCACTAGTTATCTTGAAAGATATCACTATATTTCCATACTGCCTATAGCATGCTTCGAAATATCTTCTCCCCGAACTTGAATCTAGTTGTATCTTAATCCTAAATCAATTCTAGATACTACTATTGCTCCCTTTAATTTATTCATGAGATCATAAATCCTTGGATAAGGATACTTGTCTTGATCGTCACCTTATTCAGTTGTCATAACTAATACCTAGTCTCATAACTTCATCCTTCTCTTTCACCAAGAGCACAAGAGTTCCCTATGGTGAGGCACTCGATAGATAAAATGTTTAATTATCAGTTCTCAACCTATTCCTTTAATATGTGAAAGTATTCTCGAACTACCAATATCTTTTCTAATTTTTGCTCATTTTGTGCCACACTAACCAACTAAAATAGGTATCCTTGACTACTACACTTTTCACATCTTGCTCCATGAATAAGTTCTCACAATAGTGCATCATCTTTTGCATTCACGACAAAACACGTCCTTGTTATTGTGGCATAGATAAAGATAGCATATCTCTAGTTGGACAATTCCTAACCTTGTGATGTGGTTTCCTGCATTGACAACAAATAAATTGTCTAGCTAAACTTGGTTTGTCTCCATGATTCTTTCCATGTTCTAGGCATTTCTTTTTATGAAATGGTTTCTGTGACCACTTCCCTTTTCCAGTCCCATAAGGAAAATCCACTTATGGTGGTAAAATAGGCTTGAACCTTATTCCATGTAGTGTTAGTTTTCCTCAAGCCATTAATAACTTCCCAATTGTACTCATCCACTAGAGCACTCTTATTCACCAATATGGTGAAGTCCCTAATTTCCATTAGTCCCACCATTGTCAAAAGGTTATCTCTAAGGCCTTTTTCATACTTAAAACATTTCCAACTCTATATTAGGATTACTCTAATAAGTTGTGAAAAACTCATCAAACTTTGCAGTGCATTCTGACTCTGTTATGTTCCCCTGTTGTAGCTTTAGGAATTTCCAATTCCTTAAAATTTCTTATGGAAAGAGGAACATGCTTCTCATAGAAAACATCCTTAACCAGAATCCCAAATTATTTCAATACTTACCTCCCCAACTAGCATTCTAGTACCTATCGACTAGAAATCAGTTTCTGCATCCAACACCTAGGCAACATAACCTACTATCTATGAGTTCGAACATTGTAATACCTCAAAGATTCTTATACATACTTAATTGACTTTTCAACCTTAACTAGTTTTAGGTTCCTCATATTTTGGGTGGTTTTGCTCCTTGGAGTACCACAAATAATAGCCTTTGCTTCCTCCCAATATTTCTTATCATCTACTTTGCAGCCATACCCTACTTCCTAATTACCTAGGTCATAATCTGAAAATCACACATAACGTTTGCAGCTTTCCCCCTGAGGTGCTCTATCATCATTGTTATTATTAGTCCTACTATGCCTACCTAAAGTCATTAGTTTCCCATCACACAAAGCAAAAGGCATTGAGTTGATTAGGCTCAATACAATGCTCAGCATGATAGCTACTAACTACTTCAAAAAGTAAGCAGTCATGCATATATAGCTCTACTTCTTATCTCAGCAGATAAAATCCTACTGCATGACACTAAAATTTTAGAGTATGCTTTAGAAGCAAGTCAAACCATACCCAGGCTCTAACAGGATGAATTGCTCTGATACCATTAATGTAACACCCTTCCTACCACAAAACTATGCTTAAGCCATAACCTTATAATAAGTAGTTATCACTTGTTGTCTTTGCTTATTCTTAGAGGTTTGTATATAATATTTAAATATGAGTCTGCTTTTGCAACAAACGTAAAACTCTTTCTCTTTAAATCGCTAAATTTGAAAATGAATAGTATAACAAAAATACATAATTGTAATTTCTAATGACAAGTCAGCAATATTTATAACTATGTCAAACACTTACCCTGAGTCACGCAGGAACCCTCTAGTCTAGGTAAGGTATGACTAAAAATTCCCTAAAAGAAAATAAAAATACTGACTAAATTCTCTTTCATCAGCTCATCAACAGTTTGGAAATGATTACCAACACTAGCTAGGGATCTTCACATAATAATCACCATCATCGTAATCTATGAAAAAAAATGATAACAACAAGAATGAGAATCAAAGATTCCCAGTAGGAAAAACACCAGTTTATTACTCAATGATATTCAACTTAATGCAAAATAAGCAATGTATTCTTCAGATGTTTATATAAGGGTTTCATGAATTGTGTAATCTCAAAATTGATAATTAGAGTATTTTCTTAATAGTTCTATTTCTCATACTTTTGCTTTGAAATTTCCTCAAATCTTACAAGATATTCTTTTCTGAGTCTCCTAAATTGCTGTGAGACTCTTCTCTTGAAAATCTCATGGAACTCTTTTGAGATTTTCTCTATTAAGTCTCTTGAATTTCTCGTGAGATATTCTCTTTAGAATCTTTTTAATTCTTATAAGACATTCAGTTTAGAATTTCTTAACTTCGTACGAAATTTCTCTGCTAAATTTCTCTCTTATTTTATGAGATTGATTAGAAAAGTTTAAGCTTAATGGTAAAACTCATAGGATTCTTCTTATATACTTCTCTCTGGATCGTACTGGCAACTATGCAATGTCGTTGCAATTACATTCTGATATAGTTCACTAGATGCTGTAACATCCCCAAATTTATAACTAAGATAAATATTAATTAGCGATAGCAAAACCAAGAGAATCTGAACAAATGTTATGAAACACAACAAATAGACTACTTAAGTATGTCTAGAGAAAAATGCAAAGAATTACGAAAATGCCATCACTTAGTGGAAATTACGAAAATGCCCTTGCTATGTAAAGGAAATTACCAAACTACCCTTGCCTTATTAAATGACAAAGATACCCTTACTCTATGAATGGAATTACAAAAATACCACTATCATTGTCTAATTACAAAAATATCCTTGTCTTAGTTAAAGAAATTACTACAATGCCATTTGCACAAATCCCTAGACTTGTCTTTAGACAAGAATGAATCTAAGCCATTGGATTAAGATGATAACACAATAATTTAACCACATACATCATACACATTTCTGAATCACATATATGCACTAAAGGTTAGAAAATCTCCACTAACATCTTTGCACAAAACATGGAGCATTTTCATCCAACATGTTTCCATAAAACATGGAAACATGTTTGCACAAAACATGGAGCATTTTCATCCAACATGTCTGCACAAAACAAGGAGCATTTTCATCCCAAAATTCAGCCAACATGTTTCCATAAATCATGCTCCAAGTGCTTTCCTTCTTCTGTTTTTTTCTCTAATCTTTCCACTATAAATACTCCTCAAACTCTCTTCAATTCAAAAACTCCCTAAGTGTTCTTTCTTTCTTATTCTATCATTCTTCTTATGTTCTTCAAAGACTTCTCTTGATCCTCTAACCTTCATCCAAACACTTCAATCTTAAGTCCAAACTTTCACTAGCCCTCACAAGAGTTACAATCTTTAACTCTAGTGAGAAATATTTTCTTAAGTATTCAAGTTCTAGAGCCAAGATTCAAGGAGGGTCATCCACTCCAAAGACTCTTGTTCAAAGCTTAAGGAAGAAGAGAAGGACCCTTTTTAGACCCTACACAAGAGGTAGGAGCTTCATCTTTAATTGTTCAAGCATTGTTGGCTTCTAACCTTGATAGAATACCTCAAGTTTGAGTTATTGTTAAAAGTTTTAAATGATTATTTGAAAAATATATTTTTAGAAATATGACATGTTCTATTCTGTTATGAGTACCCTTATGATGTTATCAAACTCAAATATAACTTGAAAAGATTGTATGTGAAACCTGATTTAATAAAGGTAACTTAAGACATGAAAATGGTAGGTGCTGGAATTTCTAGTTGTTTCTGGCAGCAGGTACTTCGAAAGCTACTGTTCATAAAATATCAAGTATCTCGAAATTAAAATAATTTTAATATAAACTAGACTCATTATAGAACACTCTCCAAAAAGAATCACCCAAAACGGAGTTTTCTAGCTCAAGATATAAATTTTTAAAGTAGAGCCTAAGATTGAAACTTTAAATCTGACCTTGTAGTAGTAAAATAGGTGTAACTCACTCTAGAAAAATGCAAATGGACTGATTTCAACTTTGTTGGAGAGCTAACACATATAGGAATACACCCATGTATGTTATGTATAAAGCTTTGTACCACGTAAATACAGAATGAGAAATAAATTTCGGGATAGTGTACTGTGAAAGTGCAGTTTGGAAAGGTTCTAGCCAAGGAAAGACTTGGTATTTAAGCATGTCCATTGTGACCCACCTCTCTTTCCTGGGAACCCTCCTATGCATGGTTTACAGTTGATTTACACTATTCCAAAGATGTAAATGCTAAAATTTGATGAGTTAGGAATTTGGAACTACCTTTACTAAGCTGAGATAACAAGTATATAGAGAATTATAAACTTTCTTCTAAAAGATGTCAAAACTATAAATAAAAGAATCAAGTCTTGTAAAGAGAGAATTTTAAGAATTTAAGTAGAATAATAATCTTCAAGAGTTATATGAAAGTCATAATAATAATATATAAAGAACCTATAACAATATTTTGAAGTACAAAGAACACTAAGAGAAAAAGATAATATTAAGACATCCATTACCTCTTAGGAACACTAGGAACTCAACTTGATAACTTTGGTTGCTTAATATGAATCGTTTATGAAAATGTTTACTATGAGATTTACATGATATTATCCATGTTTCATGAAGTGAATTATAGTAATGTGAATGTATGGTGATGAGTTATGAAATGATGAGGATGAATGATTGATTGCCCATGATTTATTGTGATTACATGATGATATGCATACATTCATTTTCAAAGGAAATAATAAAAGTAAAAGCCTGGGAAATTAGCAACGAAAGTCTGGAAAAGTGGACTCGAGCTAAGCTCACTCTTAACCATTAAGATTACGGCAACGGAAAGAAAATAAAAGTAAAGTTTGAAAAAGTAGCAATGAAAGTATGGAAAAGTGGACTTGAGCTAAACTCACGGCTTAACCCCCTAAACCGTTGAGATCACGGCAACGGAATGAAAACTAAAAAGGTTGTGGCGACGGCCACGGTATAAGCTCATTACCCTTTAGGGTGGTCTAAGGCATTGGTGCATTCATCCCGTGAGTAATTAAGAAATATGTTGATGACATAAATGAAAGATGATGATCACTAAACAAGTGAATGTTGAGGATGATTAATCATGAAATGCATGCAGCTCCTAAATGATTATTGCTTATTAGTGGTTTTACATGATATGCTTATATGTATGCTTGATGAAATACTGAATGGATATTTCTGCTAATGTTCAAGATTAGTTTAAAAGTAACTGCACTTCGGCTAATCATGTTTGTGAAAGTTTGATAATTGAATCCTTACCTGTTCACCTTTTTATAATAAACCCGAAGTGATTGGGATGACAACGATGACACTTTTAGTACAAGTAGGAACTCTTACTGAGAAATCATGTATTTCTCACTCCTATGTTTATTTTCCATTGTCGTTACCAGAGACAGACGTGTCCACCTAAAGCAACGAAGCTGTAGCTGAGGAAAGAGGTAGCACGTGAAGATTTCAAACCGTTCAAGTAGGAGCATTCCGAGCTTTAGTTACATTATAGTTTGTGAGAAAAAAATTAGTAATAGTAGAACTTATATTGTTATTTGTAATAACTTATCAGTATGATATGCCCTGTTGTGACTTATGTATTAAGTGATTATATTCCAGTTTATGTGATAATAGTTCTACACTTAGTCTCTTATTCCGCTTATTTAATTAAATGCACAATGTAACTTGATTATTATCTATAAAAGTGCTATGTATTTCACTTCTCATTACAGGCTTAAGTTTTCAAAAAAATTAATTTATTTAAAGAAAAAAAAAACTTCCACTATTTTTCTAAGTTAATTTCAAAAGAAAATAAATGTAAGGCATAAGTGACAACTAATAGAATCCAAATGTGAACTTAAGCACAATGGGGTTCTATTAGGGTGTTACAACTTCCTTCATCCAAAATTCACACTTGGACAACTTTGCATAAAGTTTCTTGTTCCTCAACACCTCCAACACCACTCGTAAGTGTTCTTCGTGCTCTTCTTCAGTTCTAGAGTAAACTAGAATGTCATCGATGAACACTATTACAAACTTGTCCAAGTATGGTCTAAATATCCTATTCATGTAGTCCATAAACACTGCCGGTGCATTGGTTAACCCAAACGACATCGCATTAAACTCATAATGTCCGTATCTAGTCCTAAAGGCTGTCTTTGGTATGTCCTCCTCCTTCACTCGAATCTGGTGGTATCCTGATCGCAGATCTATCTTGGAAAACACTTGGGTTCCTCTTAATTGGTCCATGAGGTCATCTATTCTAGGCAAAGGGTATTTATTCTTTATGGTCACTTGGTTTAGCTGCCTATAATCCACACATAACATAGCTCCCATCCTTCTTCTTGACAAATAGCACTGGAGCTCCCCATGGTGAAGCACTAGGCCTAATGAATTTCTTCTCTAGTAGCTCCTCTAATTGCTTCTTGAATTACATTAACTCGACGGTGGCATCCTATAAGGAGCTATAGATATGGGTCCCGTTCCCGGTACCAAATCTATAGAAAACTCAATCTCCCTTTTTGGAGGAAATTCAGGTATGTCATCAGGAAAAACATCTGAGAATTCCTTTACTACAAGGATCTTTTCTAGAGCTTGCTCCACTTCCCTCTCACTTGTCATCAGGAAAACATATCCTCGCTCTTCATTCCTACTATCCCCCATGATAATGGAGTTTAGGTATAGTCGTACCTTTCTATCAAGTTTAGAGGGATTCGGTAAAGATGGTTTGGGAAGAAATACTAGTGACTTATTTGCACAATGTACTAACACACGGTTAGCCGAAAGCCAATCCATGCCCAAGATTACATCAAAACTAGAGAAGGGTAGACAAACTAAGTCATGATGAAAAATCCTATCAGCTACCTCAAATTCACAATTTAGGCAGGCTTGATCAGTTCTAACAGTATTTATAGTGGGTGTAGAGACAACTAAGATGATTTTTAAGTCAGATATATACAACCTCAACTTATTAGCACAATCATATGAAATGAATGAATGTGTTGCGCCAGAATCAAACAATACAATTAAGGGTTTTCCATTAATTATACACTTACCTTGAATCAGATCATCGGATTCTAAGGGCATCTTAGTAGTGATAGCAAACACGCGTCCCTGTGCCTTAGGCTTAAGTGTAGAGGACTAATTGAACTTTAGGCACTCTCTAGAATAGTGTCCTTCCTGTCCACACCGATAACAAACATTCTTACCAAATCTGCATTCCCCTCCATGTATCTTTCCACAAGTGGCACAAGGGGGTCTAGTCATAGGTTCAGGGACAGCAGCCATCCTAGGTCGATTAACAGCTTGTATCTTAGGTTGATTCATCATAGGGTGTTGGGGTTGTTTCCCTTTAAATCCACCTCCTTGGTAGGGTTTCTTGTAAGGGGGTGGGAACCCTCGGTGACCTTGTTGAGCAGACCTCTTCTTATTCTCTTCAACTCGGTGGGCAACTAGCTGGCGATTACAACTCTCAGCCACTTGGCTTATGCTGACTAAAGATGCATAGTCAGTGACCTCCAGTGGAGCCACAGATGCCAAAATGTCTGGCCTTAAACCACTTTCATATTTCATGCATTTCCAAGCCTCGTTGGGATCCCTTTGGTAGCTAGTTGAGTGTTTGATCAGTTCTTCAAACTTAGCTGTGTACTCAGCCACACTTCGATTTCCCTGTGTCAGCAATAGAAATTCTACTTCCTTTGCCTTCTTAACCGGATCTGGAAAATATTTCTTATGGAACGTGGCATAGAAGACCTCCCACGTAATCTGTATGTCAGCATTTTCAAGCAAGCCCTTTGCACCCTTCCACCACGCGGCAGCCTCTCCTTTCAGCATATAAGTAGAGAATGCCACCTTTTGTTCATCACAGCATTCGACCACTGAGAAAACCTTCTCCATCTCTTGAATCCATATGTCAGCTATTTCAGGGTTAGTTGTACCTTTGAATTCTGGAGGTCCAGCCCTCTTGAATTCTGAGAATTTTCCATGTTCTTGATTCCCAACTGACTC
The DNA here is from genome assembly GCA_031216105.1 of Dalbergia cultrata. Classification (NCBI taxonomy): domain Eukaryota; kingdom Viridiplantae; phylum Streptophyta; class Magnoliopsida; order Fabales; family Fabaceae; genus Dalbergia; species Dalbergia cultrata. The sequence goes on along the minus strand of CM062344.1, from coordinate 35,799,617 downwards.
CTCTGACCACCTATTCATCTGCTCCATCATCACTGTTTCTTGTGCTTGCATAGCCCTAGCCATCTCCTGGAGTGCATTTGCCAGTTCATCACGATTACCTCCACCGCGTGCCCCATCCGTACGTCTGTTTGCTGCCATTAGTTCCTAGACACACCAAACAACAGTCATCGAGTTGATCAGGCTCAATACTATAGCTAAGCATGGTAGCAACTATGGCAGTATCACAAGACGATCATGCATTTCTAAATCCTATATCCCATCATCTGAGATAAGATTAATAGCATGATATCATAGACAGAAGCATAGTCAGTCCATTCCTCAGGCTTAAATAGGATGAACTGCTCTGATACCATAATGTAACACCCTAATAGAACCCCACTGTGCTTAAGTTCACATTTGGATTCTATTAGTTGTCACTTTTGCCTTGTATTTATTTTCTTTTGAAATTAACTTAGAAAAATAGTGGAAGTTTTTTTTCTTTAAATAAGTTAATTTTTTGAAAACTTAAGCTTGTAACGAGAAGTGAAATACATAGCGCTTTTATAGATAATAATCAAGTTACATTGCGCACTTAATTAAATAAGCGGAATAAGAGACTAAGTGTAGAACTATTAAACTGGAATATAATCACTTAATACATAAGTCACAACAGGGCATATATCATACTGATAAGTTATTACAAATAACAATATAAGTTCTACTATTACTAATTGTTTCTCACAAACTATAATGTAACTATCATGGGCAATCAATCATCTTCATCATTTCATAACTCATCACCATACATTCACTTTACTATAATTCACTTCATGAAACATGGATAATATCATGTAAATCTCATAGTAAACATTTTCATAAATGATTCATTTTAAGCAAACAAAGTTATCAAGTTGAGTTCCTAATGTTCCTAAGAGGTAATAGATGTCTTAGTATTATCTTTTTCTCTTAGTGTTCTTTGCACTCTTAGAATTCCATTAATACATTAATGCACTTCAAAATATTATTATAGGTTCTTTATATATTTTTATTATGGTTTTCATATAACTCTTGAAGATTATTATTCTACTTAAATTCTTAAAATTCTCTTTTTACAAGACTTGATTCTTTTATTTATAGTTTTTGACATTTTTTAGAAGAAAGTTTATAATTCTCTATGTACTTGTTATCTCAGCTTAGTAAAGGTAGTTCCAAATTCCTAACTCATCAAATTTTAGCATTTACATCTTTGGAATAGTGTAAATCAATTGTAAACCATGCATAGGAGGGTTCCTAGGAAAGAGAGGTGGGTCACAATGGACACGCTTAAATACCAAGTCTTTCCTTAGCCAGAACCTTTCCAAACTGCACTTTCACAGTACACTATCTCGAAATTTATTTCTCATTCTGTATTTACGTGGTACAAAGCTTTATACATAACATACATGGGTGTATTCCTATATGTGTTAGCTCTCCAACAAAGTTGAAATCAGTCCATTTGCATTTTTCTAGAGTGAGTTACACCTATTTTACTACTACAAGGTCAGATTTAAAATTTCAATCTTAGGCTCTACTTTAAAAATTTATATCTTGAGCTAGAAAATTCCGTTTTGGGTGATTCTTTTTGGAGAGTGTTTTATGATGCGTCTAGTTTATGGTAAAAATATTTTTATTTCAAGATACTTCATATTTTATGAGTATTAAATTTCGGAACACCTACTGCAACAAAAAGCCAAAAATCCATCACTTACCATTTTCATGTTTATGTCACTTATTTTAACACAAGGATCACACAACATATTTCAAGCATCATTTGAGCATGAAAGCAACATAATGTCACTTTGGAAGCAGAATGGAACAAGGGGTTTCACAAAATATTTATACAATATCCCCTTGAAACATTTTTATCAACAAACATAAGCTTGATGGCATCCTAACCATGAGCAAGGTTAGATGTCATCATGGCTTACACAACCAAAGTAAGGGCTCCTACCTCTTGTGTAGGGTCTAAAAAGGGTCCTTCTCTTCTTCCTTAAGCCTGAACAAGAGTCCTTGGAGTGGATGACCCTCCTTGAATCTTGGCTTTAGAACTTGAGTGCTTAAGAAAATATTTCTCACTAGAGTTAAAGATTGTAACTCTTGTGAGGGCTAGTGAAAGTTTGGACTTAGGATTTAAGTGTTTGGATGAAGTTTAGAGGATCAAGAGAAGTCTAAGAAGAATGATAGAATAAGAAAGAAAGAACACTTAGGGAGTTTCTGAATTGAAGAGAGTTTGAGGAGTATTTATAGTGGAAAGATTAGAGAACAAAAAAAAAACAGAAGAAGGAAAGCACTTGGAGCATGATTTATGGAAACATGTTGGCTGAAATTTGGGATGAAAATGCTCCTTGTTTTGTGCAAACATGTTTCCATGTTTTATGCAAACATGTTGGATGAAAATGCTCCATATTTTGTGCAAACATGTTTCCATGTTTTGTGCAAAGATGTTAGTGGAGATTTTCTAACCTTTAGTGCATGTATGTGATTCAGAAATGTGTATGATGTATGTGGTTAAATTATTGTGTTATCATCTTAATCCAATGGCTTAGATTCATTCTTGTCTAAAGACAAGTGTAGGGATTTGTGCAAATGGCATTGTAGTAATTTCTTTAACTAAGACAAGGATATTTTTGTAATTAGACAATGATAGTGGTATTCTTGTAATTCCATTCATAGAGTAAGGGTATATTTGTCGTTTAATAAGGCAAGGGTAGTTTGGTAATTTCCTTTACATAGTAAGGGCATTTTCGTAATTTCCACTAAGTGATGGCATTTTCGTAATTCTTTGCTAGACATACTTAAGTAGTCTATTTGTTGTGTTTCATAACATTTGTCCAGATTCTCTTGGTTTTGCTATCGATAATTAAGATTAATATTTATCTTAGTTATAAATTTGGGGATGTTACACTGAGCCTCCTCGTAAGGACTAGTAATGGCATCGCGAAGCCCTGCTTGACTCCAAGCCATCGGCTTGCATACAGCATCACCGCTGCACACATGCCCGCGATCCTTGCCAGCCCATGAACTGGAACATCACCCAGATCGCCCCTTCGCGCTACCACCAATGCTACCATGGCGGAGATCGACCTCCCTTAGTCACGCCGCCCTTTCCTTGCCAGCCTGCTAGCATCGTGAGCAACAACTGTGGTCCCTTTCCTCCTAGCTACACACGGGGCCTCTTTCCCTATTCCTCTTGATCGTGCCCCTCTCTCTCTCTCACATGTAGGATCTTTTTTCTTTCATTCCCCTTTTCTCTATGTTGCTAGAACCCCACCTGTATGCTATGTTTCAAAACAATGTTTCCAAGCTAAAGCTAAGGCCATAATCTTGAGAACCTTTTGTTATTTGGCTAGGGCTCCTTTATTCTAGTTTATCGATGTTCCAAGAGATAAAAACATAACTAAGTTCCTATTTTTCAAGAGATTAGTCTCTAACTAAGGAAGAGACTGTAACATCCCCAAATTTATAACTAAGATAAATATTAATCTTAATTAGTGATAGCAAAACCAAAAGAATCTAGATAAATATTATGAAACACAACAAACAGACTACTTAAGTATGTCTAGAGAAAAATGCAAAGAATTACAAAAAATGCCATCACTTAGTGGAAATTATGAAAATGCCCTTGCTATGTAAAGAAAATTACCAAACTACCCTTGCCTTATTAAATGATGAATATACCCTTACTCTATGAATGGAATTACAAGAATACCACTATCATTGTCTAATTACAAAAATATCCTTGTCTTAGTTAAAGAAATTACTACAATACCATTTGCACAAATCCCTAGACTTGTCTTTAGACAAGAATGAATCTAAGCCATTGGATTAAGATGATAACACAATAATTTAACCACATACATCATACACATTTCTGAATCACATACATGCACTAAAGGTTAGAAAATCTCCACTAACATCTTTGCACAAAACATGGAGCATTTTCATCCAACATGTTTGCATAAAAAATGGAAACATGTTTGCACAAAACAAGGAGCATTTTCATCCCAAAATTCAGCCAACATGTTTCCATAAATCATGCTCCAAGTGCTTTCCTTCTTCTATTTTTTCTCTAATCTTTCCACTATAAATACTCCTCAAACTCTTTTCAATTCAAAAACTCCCTAAGTGTTCTTTCTTTCTTATTCTATCATTCTTCTTATGTTCTTCAAAGACTTCTCTTGATCCTCTAAACTTCATCCAAACACTTAAATCCTAAGTCCAAACTTTCACTAGCCCTCACAAGAGTTATAATCTTTAACTCTAGTGAGAAATATTTTTTTAAGCACTCAAGTTCTAGAGCCAAGATTCAAGGAGGGTCATCCACTCCAAAGACTCTTGTTCAAAGCTTAAGGAAAAAGAGAAGGACCCTTTTTAGACCCTACACAAAAGGTAGGAGTTTCTTCTTTATTTGTTCAAGTATTGTAGGCTTCTAACTTTGCTCATGGATAGAATGCCTCAAACTTGAGTTATTATCAAAAGTTTTGAATAATTATATTTTTAGAAAACACAACATGTTCTATTCTGCTATGAGTACTTTTATGATGTTATCAAACTCAAATATAACTTAAAAGATTGTATGTGAAACTTGAGTTAATAAAAATAACTTAAGACATGAACATGGCAGGTGTTGGAATTTCTAGTTATTTCTGGCAGTAGTTACTTCGAAAATTAGTGTTCATAAAATATGAAGGATCTTGAAATTAAAATATTTTTATTATAAACTAGACTCATTGTAGAACACTCTCCAAAAAGAATCACCTAAAACGGAGTTTCCTAGCCTAAGATATAAATTTTTAAAATAGAGCCTAAGACTCAAACTCTTAATCTGACCTTATAGTAGTAAAATAGGTGTAACTCACTCTAGAAAAATGCAAATGGACTGATTTCAACTTTGTGGAAAAGCTAACACATCTACAAACACATTTATGTATGCTATGCATAAAGTTTTACACCACGAAAATACAGAATGAGAGATATATTTTCGGGACAGTGTGCTGAGAAAGTCTTGAAGGTAGCGTGATACTGTGAGAGTGCAATTTGGAAAGGTTCTGGCTAAGGAAAGACTTGGTATTTAAGCGTGTCCATTGTGACCCACCTCTCTTTCCTGGAAATCCTACTATGCACAATTTACAGTTGATTTACACTAATTTAAGATGATAGTGCTACAAATTTTATTCTAAAAGATGTCATAACTCTAAAAAAAAGATTTAAGTCTTGTAAAGAGATAATTTTAAGGATTTAAGTAGAATAATAATCTTCAGGAGATATATATAAAAGTCATAATAAAAATATATAAAAAAACCTCTAAAAATATCTTAAAGGGTATTAATGTATTAATGGAAATACTAAGAGTACAAAGAAGACTAAGAGAAAAAGATAATACCAAGATATCCATAACCTATTAGGAACACTAGAGACCTAACTTGATAACCTAGGTTGCTTAATATGAATTATCTATGAGAATGTTTACTATGAGATTTACATGATATTGTCTATGTTACATGAAGTGATATACAGAAATGTGAATGTATTGATGAGATATGAAATGATAATGATAAAATGATTGACTGTGCCATGATTTATTAATGTGCATACATTCATGGCAACGGAAAGAAAACCAAAAGGTTGTGGCGATGGCCACGGTATGAGCTCATTACCCTTTAGGGTGGTCTAAGGCATTGATGCATTCAGCCCGTGAGTAATTAAGAAATATATTGATGAAATAAATGAAAGATGATGATCACTAAACAAGTGAATGTTGAGGATGAGTAGTCATGGAATGCATGCAGCTCCTAAATGATTATTGGTTATTAGTGGTTTTACATGATATGCTTATATGTATGCTTGATGAAATACTGAATGGATATTTTTGCTAATGTTCAAGATTAGTTTAAAAGTAACTTCACTTCGGCTAATCACGTTTGAGAAAGTTTGATAATTGAATCCTTACCTGTTCACCTTTTTATAATAAACCCGAAGTGACTGGGACGATAACGATGACACTTTTAGTACAAGTAGGAACTCCTACTGAGAAATCATGTATTTCTTACTCCGATGTTTATTTTCCATTGTCGTTACCAGAGACAAACGTGTCCACCTAAAGCAACGAAGCTGTAGCTAAGGAAGGAGGTAGCGCGTGAAGATTTCAAACCTTTCAAGTAGGAGCATTCCGAGCTTTAGTTACATTATAGTTTGTGAGAAACAATTAGTAATAGTAGAACTTATATTGTTATTTGTAATAACTTATCAGTATGATATATGCACTGTTGTGACTTATGTATTAAGTGATTATATTCCAGTTTATGTGATAATAGTTCTACACTTAGTCTCTTATTCCGTTTATTTAATTAAGTGCGCAATGTAACCTGATTATTATCTATAAAAGTGCTATGTATTTTGTAACACCCTATTAGAACCCCATTATGCTTAAGTTCACATTTGGATTCTATTAGTTGTCACTTATGCCTTGCATTTATTTTCTTTTGAAATTAACTTAGAAAAATAGTGGAAGTTTTTTTTTTCTTTAAATAAATTCATTTTTTGAAAACTTAAGCCTATAACGAGAAGTGAAATACATAGCACTTTTATAGATAATAATCAAGTTACATTGCGCACTTAATTAAATAAGCGGAATAAGAGACTAAGTGTAGAACTATTATTACATAAACTGGAATATAATCACTTAATACATAAGTCTGGCAGGGCATATATCATACTGATAAGTTATTACAAATAACAATATAAGTTCTACTATTACTAATTGTTTCTCACAAACTATAATACAACTAAAGCTCGGAATGCTCCTACTTAAAAGGTTTGAAATCTTCACGCACTACCTCCTTCCTCAGCTACAGCTTCGTTGCTTTAGGTGGACACGTCTATCTCTAGTAACGACAACGGAAAATAAACATAGGAGTGAGAAATACATGATTTCTCAGTAGGAGTTCCTACTCGTACTAAAAGTGTCATCATTGTCATCCCAGTCACTTCGGGTTTATTATAAAAAGGTGAACAGGTAAGGATTCAATTATCAAACTTTCACAAACGTGATTAGCCGAAGTGCAGTTACTTTTAAACTAATCTTGAACATTAGCAGAAATATCCATTTAGTATTTCATCAAGCATACATATAAGCATATCATGTAAAACCACTAATAAGCAATAATCATTTAGGAGCTGCATGCATTTCATGATTACTCATCCTCAACATTCACTTGTTTAGTGATCATCATCTTTCATTTATTTCACCAACATATTTCTTAATTACTCACGGGACGAATGCATCAATGCCTTAGACCACCCTAAAAGGGGAATGAGCTCATACCGTGGCCGTCACCACAACCTTTTAGTTTTCTTTCCGTTGCCATGATCTCAACGGTTTAGGGGGTTAAGCCGTGAGTTTAGCTCAAGTCCACTTTTCCAGACTATCATTGCTACTTTTTCAGGTTTTACTTTTATTCTCACTGAGTGAAATCATCAATACCTTAATTCTCAAAGAGGATTAAGCAGTGAGTTGGTCTATTTATTATTTCATTTGAAACATGAATGTATGCACATTTATAAATTATGGCACAGTCAATCATTTATCACTATCATTTCATATCTTATCAATACATTCACATTTCTATATATCACTTCATGTAAGATAGACAATATCATGTAAATCTCATAGTAAACATTCTCATAGATAATTCATATTAAGCAACCTAAGTTATCAAGTTAGGTCTCTAGTGTTCCTAATAGGTTATGGATATCTTGGTATTATCTTTTTCTCTTAGTCTTCTTTGTACTCTTAGTATTTCCATGAATACATTAATACCCTTTAAGATATTTTTAGAGGTTCTTTATATATTTTTATTATGACTTTTATATATATCTCCTAAAGATTATTATTCTACTTAAATCCTTAAAATTATCTCTTTACAAGACTTGAATCTTTTATTTAGAGTTCTGACATCTTTTAGAATAAAATTTGTAGCACTATCATCTTAGATTAGTGTAAATCAACTGTAAATTGTGCATAGTAGGATTCGCAAGAAAGAGAGGTGGGTCACAATGGACACGCTTAAATACCAAGTCTTTCCTTAGCTAGAACCTTTCCAAATTGCACTCTCACAGTATCACGCTACGTTCAAGACTTTCTCAGCACACTGTCCCGAAATTATATCTCTCATTCTGTATTTTTGTGGTGTACAAATTTATGCATAGCATACATAAGTGTGTTTGTAGATGTGTTAGCTTTTCCACAAAGTTTAAATCAGTCCATTTGCATTTT